>PNEQ01133819.1:0-17604 GCA_003012365.1 Medauroidea extradentata
TTTTTTTTTTTTTTTTTTTTTTTTTTTTTTTTTGTCATGACCAACGTTTTGTACTGTATTCAGTTCGCTGAAGTTAATCTTATATCTTTATATTTCGCTAAATCGTGAGCAAGGCCATAATTTATAACCAGTCAACCTTTTTGAAACTTGAGTTACATTTCCCGAAACATGCAGACCTAAGTTTAATCTGTAAGTATTTCATATTTCGAATTCAATACATAGGTCTACAATAGATAATTCTTAAATAAATATTGCGTTACATTTTTAGAGATATAATTTCAGGAAAAGTAACGGTGAATTCAGGGGAAAAAATACTAATAATAAGTCTTCTGTCTTACGAGATTAAATTTACCCATGCTAGGAAAAAGTAAATGGATTATCTTATTAATCCTCGAACATTATGTAATAAGTTTTACACGAGTGAAGAGAGAATAGTGGATATTATAAAGAGTAGCATATAGGAACTGAAAATTTTTCGCGAATTCATTTACTAATTGGCTAGAATCCGTTGTACTATGCATATTCAAGGCACTCAAGCCCCGTCTATTAGTTAATTGTCTGCTGTTCCACTGAGTAGCAGCTAGTGGACAAATAGTCAGGGCTTCAGTATGCATAGGATAGTTAATTCTAGCCTACAGGTAATTGAATTCGCGAAATTTTCCAGTCCCTAGTAATATAGTTTATGAAAAAAACGACCTTAAAAGTTACCCTTATTTTATTTTATTTTTTTTTGTATTTTTATTTTATGAGTTTGATACATAACAGACTTCAGTAGAGCAAAACAATCCTGGCACGTACATACCATGCAAAGTCAGTATTTAACGTATGAACGGTGGTGTTGTGTAACACGCGTGTTCCTTTTCACGCGAAGGTGTTACACTTATTTCAAGGGAAACGTAAATGTCTCTAGTTTAACGGCATGCAAGTAGAATCCGCTGTCCTAAACATACTCAAGCCCCACGCCTTCGTTTACTGTCTGCTGTTCCACTGAGTAGAAGCAAATAGACAAACGGTCTACTCGTATTTATACAGCACAGGGCAGTGAATTGGATTCTAGCATGCAGGCATTGCCGTCTTTAGTAGAAGGTAGGAGTCTTGAATGTGGCAACAGTGCATCGGGGGCCTGCTGCTTGTCACTTCTTGGCCACCCTAGTCTCTGCAACGTGTACAGGTGTAGCTTTAGTGGAGCAACCAATGAGTGACCGGCAGCAGGTCCCCCGACGCAGCGTTGCTACATTCAAGACTCCGGCCTTCTACTAAAGACGGCCATTATGAAGGTAATTGAACTTGCGAAATATTCCTTTCCTTATAAATAAGGACCAGAAGTTTTCGCCTAAAGATGTTTGCCCCACTATGTTTCAATGTCTTGCGTGCACATCTGCAACTGTACATCGTAGTTATTGGCCGTGATTATTTGTGCAGAGTCGTCTTTCATTTGACTGAACCAATCAGAACAAAGATAACAGCGGCATCGCACATAAGAGATTTGCGGGTTCAACCCCCAGACGCAGGGAGTTAAAGGGGTGCTTGGCGGAAATTTTTTAATGGTTTCCAGCAATCTTATATTTGTACGAGATATTGTTTGTTTTCAAGACATACATTGTGACTATATTATACTGTAATGAAACATTTTTGCCTTTCGTATTTTATTATAAAGGCATGTTAAAGTCCAAATTTGCATAAAACGGTTTTATGATTCAAAGGGAAACCAACTGACTTGCCGAACTGAAAAAATTCACACTGAATGATTAAGATGTAGACTACATTTTCTTCTATAAAAAAATTATTTTAAAAAAAAGTTAGAACTTCAAATTTCAAAAAAATTCAATACAGCAATTTTTTAATTATTTTTTTGTTTCATAGGAGACCCTGTAGCCTATAAAATCCTTATTCAGTGTAAAGTTTTCCAATTAGGTAAGTCAGTTGGTTTTCCATTGAATAATAAAATCGTTTCATGCAAATTTGGACTTTCATGTACTATTATAAAAAATACTACAGGAGGATTTACAACGATCCGTTGCGTCCGCCCGTCATCCGTCCGTTAACCAGTATTTTGGCCCGTTCCGTCCGTCAGGAATGCTAGAGATTTACAAAAACGCGTCATCCGTCCGTCGTTATTCCTTTAATTTGCAATACTACCAATGTACAAACAGAAAATTTCTGTGGGATACAAAAAATCCCTTAAATATATTATTAATTTGTACATATTTTTATTCAATATACAGCTGCTTATAACTGCAAAAACTGTTCTTCGCCACAAAGAAATTTAACGAGCATAAATATTTACTAATTAAACTAATTATGGTGTAATGTGAGTAAGCATTATGTAAAAAATAATTTCGGTTGGTGTTTTAATTTTTCCCGGATGCCAAAACCATCACTACCGTAATTTAAAATACCATTTACAGCGTCATTTAATAAATATAAATAAAATTCACAGCCTTCTTATTAAAGTAAACAGTTAAAACGATCGTCGCCATCTTTAGTAGGCTGTAATTTCACCCGTAGGTCCGTCAAAAGTTAAAGCTTGACAAGCTTTCGACGGACGGACGGATATAATTATTCCAGACACATGATTTGCTGGAAGTCACGTGGTCGACGGACGAATGACGGACGGACGGACGCGACGGATCGTTGTGAATCCCGCTTACGAAAGCTAAAAATTTTCATTATAGTAAAAAATAGCCACAATGTATGTCTACAAAACAAACCATATCTCGTAAAAATATAAAAATGTTTAAAACAATAACAATTTTCGGTCAAGCTCCCCCTTAAACATCCAATCATTGACCACGAAGCACAGTTGCAGGTGCTGCAACAAAGCAGTGCAAAAATATTTTCGCGAAAACTTTATATTCCTACTCATAAATCACAAAACAAACTACGCTTGTACGCTTCTAATAAAAATGCGGCACGGCTATGAGAAATATGTTTTGGGGCCCCCTCAAAACGACTGAAAACGACTTCATCAGACAGCTTTGTCTAAATAAAAAAAATACCATCCTGATTTGCAAAACAGAAGGAGAGAAGCATTCGTTTTGATTTACGCCGTACTTTCCTCAAGTAATAACACAGGGTCACCACTCCAAGTCCCATATAAAAACCCGCAACCAAAGCACTGCGCACCAATTTATTGTTCTGCACATAGAGGCGGTATTATACTTGAGTGCATCAGTCTCGCCTGTATGGCTTACCTTTCGTATTGCCCCAGCGGATAAAAAATGCCAACCTCAAGGACTTACTTCAAGTGCGCCGCATACCACGCCTTTCAAATGTGTTTTAATGTGCGGGGAAATTTTTTAACGCAACTATCCGACATGTTGCCTTAGTGACAACGTACGAAAAGAACACACACTTCGGCCAAAGACGGAATGTCATTGTTAAACACTGCTTCTATGCCCTCCAACCGGGCGGATCTAAAAACGTGCGGAGGGGGGGGGGGGAGATTGCCCCGGGCACCGGGTTAGAGTGTCGAAAATATTTATTTCAGAATGAAATTTAAATGAGTGTAACAAATAATATCTACTAATATTTAGACTTTTACTAGTTTTGTATTGTTGTATTTTTATTAACCTTGAGCACCATATAATGTTATAAATACAGTATTTATAATTATAATGCACACTTAAAACCCTGATAATGGTAGTTAGTAAGTACAGATTTTGTGTACTACTATAGTTTTATACTGTTATTTACGCGAGCGCGAAATATCGTATGCAAGATATGTTTATTACTAATGGGTTGATTGGACTGATAGAAAAATGTGGTCAGATAGGGGGGGGGGGAGGAACAAATCACAATTTTTGACCCGACTAAGGAAAACCTAGATCCGCCCCTCCCTCTAACGTAGCTAAAAAAACAACCTTTTCGTTCTGCCGCACTTCAAAAACGTACTAACCGGCTGTATGTAAAACTCAAATAGAATCGTACATTGAACTTTGCTTCAGTCTTTCCACCAATATAATCATATGGCCACCGCTTAGTGTCTCATAGTAAAAATTGATTGGCGGGAATCTTGTACGCTAGTTAGGAGTGTGGGTCTTTGTGATAATGCGGCATTTAACTAGCGTTTGAAGGTCTCCCTGCTTATAGCCCCGTCGTTTCAGTAAATTTTGACAGTTCTGAGGACACCGTAGAAGTTTGGCGCATGTTAGCTGTAATTTTTTTTGGACCTTAAGGCAAACTGAGATGTCAGTTACACCTTATGTACGACAAATGTTGTGTGTTTAATGCTACCAGTAAGGAGAACTGTTAAAATATACTCGAGTTACACAAAACAAAGTATAGAGTCTATGGTCACACACTGGTCCGACGGGAGATGACGAAACAAAGGTGTGAGGTAAGAGAGAAAAACACTCTTCATTCGCGATTTGCGGTGTTCGCGAGAAAGGTGATGAACCTTGTGTAAGGAGAATGGGGAGGTGTGGTATGATAGGCAAGGGGAGGGGGGGACCACGCCGGACAGCTTGATGGACGCGATGGTCTGCCTTGGGGGCGCGTAATGGCTCTGGTATCTGGGAACCATTTTTCATACCGTACTTTTCCAAGCTTGACTTGCTAATGGGCACGGCCGACCACGCTCACCGCGGAACACACCTACCCCCCCCCCTCCTCCACCAACCAACTGAAACCCTTTCCCTTCCCCGCGTGATGGATGCTCTGGTGCGGGATAACCCCCAGCTTCCCCTCACCCAGTCACTGCCAACCCTATCCACCCCCGTCTTCTCAGCCATCTCTCTTTCACTGTTTGCATGCTGCCCCTTGGCTCTCCCTGTTCCGAGAGAGAGAAATTCGTGGAGGGGTGTGAAAAATTATGTAAATGAACGCCCCCTGGGGTCGAGATGTGGGAACGCTATTGGTCCGTGCGATGTTTGCTAGGCCCTCCTACACCGGATTGTTTGTTCCTCCTCCAACGCGTATGCCGCGACGCAGCGGTGTGATATCCGGTGTTAAGAGTTTGTGGATCCGGCGTGTGAGCCTTTCTGTAGCGTGGTATGGAAGGCATTTTTTTTTTTAAATTAAAAATAATTAAAATACACGCATCTACGAAAGAAGACTCACTTCAAACTATGTCTCTATGGTTCAAAAAATGCCGTTCGCTAACTAAAAGCATAATTACAAAGCTTTTTAAAAGTGCTAAAAACTATTTTTTCACGTTGCTGTAGTTGAGAAAATATCAACCATAATTGTAAAACAAAATCATGGAAACTTACAATGGACTTAATCGCATACTTTCCACAAATAAAATAACATGGTCATAGCTTGAAGTCCTGTCGAAAAACGCTTTCTACGAAAACACTATACGCTAGTTTAGTACTTCGCGTCTAGAGACGATAAAGTGTTTATAACAGACGTGCTATATTCGACTTATCGCCTTCCCAATTTCCGTACCTAAAACGTAATAATAAATAAATAAACAAACTAGGTTCCACTCACTTAAAATTCGCTCTACCACAGGCTAGAAAACTCAGTATTATTAGTTGGTCTATGGACAGTTACTGCCGCTACCCTGTTATCGGAAAGTAGGTTGAATCATTACAGACCTGAAAAAATCGCGTTTTTGCTTTGGGCGCAATCGAGGACTCAAACATGTGTACATCGATGTCACGTAAGTGGAACCACGATTTTGTGGCGATAACATTTTGTAGTATTTGGTTTCAATACCTAATGTGTCACAGCGTTTTAAAGCAATTTTTTTTTCCAGTATCGAAACAAACGAGCAAGCCTAGAACAACGCAACTGGGATGTTACAGACGAACACTCTAATTTTTACGTAAAACTTAGCCGGACAAACGCTTGCGATGGATGAATGAACGTGCAGTTAATATAGGCCTATACGGATGTCCACTATTACATATTTTATTTTTCTCTTTACTTAAATTTTCCCCTTATTGCACTGAAAATTTCTGAAAGTCATATGCAAAAAGTAAGTACTGGCCACGCTGCTACTCCTGTCATTTCTGATATTTTGTTTTTCCGTCTATATGGTTCCTCCATTAAGGCATATATATATAATAATCCAGGATAATGAGTTTAAACGCAGTTCGGTTTAAGATTCGGTGAAATCCAAAATCAACCGGTGATTTTAATCAGTGAGTAACTTTAACTCAGTCGATAACTAGCTGTTTAAAATGTGTTCAGTGATATGCAATGAGAAAGCGTGATTTTGAATTGAGTAATTATTAAATTACATACGATAATCACTGTTAAATATGTAAAATATGTGAAAGGCAATCCCTTATCACACTGTAACTGGTTCGCAGGAAATTTAATTGATATGGAGATGAGATAATACCAGTGTCTTAGTTAAACATTTCGCAGTACTACCAAAGTAATCAGTGACGGGTGGTACATGTCAACGATGTGGGGTTTACTCGTCACTATGTCTCGTCACTGTTTAGTTTTCTTGCCAGCCTCTGAAACGTAGTTGAGCATCTGAGTGAGTTTCTGATCATCTCGCAAGTGAGTTGTACCAAAACGTGGCTTCACTGAGATCATTTCTTCCTGTTGTACCCCAAGTGTGTACAGTCATGTGTAAGTACAATCAGTTTCAGCAACAGCCCATGATATGCAGCACAACGCAGTATTACGTTCTTCGCACTCCAATAACTACACGGAATTTTCATTTTTAATTCTATTTACTATTCTGTTTCACCGATGACGCGATGCAGTTCCACTTAGAGATGACTCGTATCATATTTGCGGTTTATTTTATTGTCACTGGACCAATGTGTTCCTGGAGTAGCAGTGCGGACAGTTACTGGCGATAACTTTTGACCTGAACCGGAAAAGAAGGAGTGAAATTCAAAAAAATACTACAAGAAAGTTAACATCGAGGAACTCTTTAATAATTCTTAAGAGTGGAAAGCGGTTTAGCGATTATTCGAGAAAGTTGTGAGGACATGTTATTCAAACCATTGCGAAAGCACAGATGACTCTGTTTGGATAAATATTAACACTTGGTTTGTACTAGTCTAGATATCTGAATGTTTTCCATGAGAATCATCTTTAACTCGTGTACATATTACCCCGATAATTGGTCGTTCACGTTAGACGTGTTCAAATAGAATAGTCATTGTCAGTATATACTGTCCCAGACAGCAATGCAAGCTTGAATCAAGCTTCTTAGCTGCCACAGAACAATTTTGCGGCAAACCTGACGCGACAAGCCTACCAGCATTTATACGATACCTGAGCAGAAAAGTTTTCCTGGATCCTAAAAACTAGCAGGAACACTGCGAGAAATAAATAAGCATACCGTTAACACAATTTAAAAGAACGCAACCCAACTTCGCCACGTGGTATGTCAATTTACAAAACAAGCAATACAACTTGGCGGAAATGGTTGAGGCGGATGTAAACGCCGAATCAACTAGCAAATTCCTACAAGACTTGCTCATCATGCTTGCCACAAGCTTGCAAGGTAATTACAAACGACCAATAACTAGAGCCGCGATTTTATGGCGAAAAGATTTTTACAGCATTTGGTTTCGATGCGTCATGTGCACGCCCGCAGCTCTGCTAAATCGTCTGTGGTTGGAAGATTTTACTCTCACTGGCCTTGGCAAATTATAGACGTACAGACTCACAATAATCTTATCCTGATTGGTGCAGTCAAATGAGAAACGTGTCTGAACAAAGCACGCTGCCAAAAACCTTGAAACAGAACTGCCGATGTGCACGTGAGTCACTGAAACAAAGTGGGGCAAAAATCTTTTCGCGACAAAATCGTGGCCCTACCTATGACGGTGCCCGGAAGAAACAAGCATTGCTTTTGCAAGCCTAAGGCAAGTGAAATTCAGTCTGTCTGGGGTTCAATGCCAGAATCTGACGCCAACACATACAAATCTTTTCCTTGGCGTGACGCTTGTTGGCTGCTGTTGGCATTGGTTGCTGCTTGTAGGCTACCACAGACTAACGAATTCTCACTTGGTTCTGCTGGATACGTAAAACTACTTAATTTCAGCGAACATAATTTTGCACCAACTTAAGTCAACGGCTTTGTGCACATCTGCAGATCTGCTTCATGGTCAGTGATTGGCGGTTTTTAACTCTCGGTGTCTTGGTGTTTTACCAGCTCATCACAGACGTGTGGTGTCGCAGTAACCTTGTTCCTGTTGACACAGTCAAATGAGCCACGCACTGTTGGCACAGTCAAATGAGCCACGCAGCTGTACAAATATACTCAGCCTACAACAACAAAGCGAACCTGCATATGTGCACGTCGGACATTGTAGGCAGTTGGTGAAAAATTCTTTTCACCATAAAAACAGTGGCTATATAGATGCATTATTAAAAGAAAATTATGTGTAGTTAGCCAATTAGAATCTTCCAATGTTGTAAAACTTAAAATACAAAAAAAAAATTGTAAGTTAAAGATTCAGGAGAAATATTGTAATTTACTTATTCCTTCTGGTCAAAACTCATTCTACGGGTAGACCTTGTTATCGCTCGACACTTGATTCACTTATTGCGCACGATCGTATAAAGAGCTAATTGAAAACGAGACGGTGGAACATGTGTTGAAGTTAATGGCGGTGACGGGTTGAGTGAGTTAAACGCGAAGAAATGACTGAGGAATGAGTAATCGTTGGTTTGCGTGCAAGCCGTCATTAATCACATTAAATGAATTTGAAGTCGACGTGTTTCGAATGCGGGTGTATTTAACGATACAGCAAGCTCGTCTGACACATTTGAGTCTTGAGTAGAATTTCAGACACGGGGGAATATTTATGCATGGGATACTAGGTTAGTTCTGAAATAATTTCCAATTGAACTGGCTCATTAAATCATTATTAATAAATCACCAGACTTAAAAGCAATGCTTGTCATATATTAATATCTTATCAATTAGTGATATAGTTTCATTAGCTTCCCCTATTGTAAAGTAGGCAACTATTTTATTAAAAGTTACTACAAAACAACTAATGTAAAATTACTATATGTAAATGTACTAATTGTCACTGTACTCTAGTATGGTTGACGCGAAGACCACTAAACGATTGGCCATGAACTTAGACGAATGGCACGTGTGCACGTAAAATTTCACAGCCCATTTAGATTATAGGAAAACAGAAAATTATCCGTAAATATCCAACATAAGAATTAGTATAGCTTCCTACGTACTAATGATTCGCTACTGAGAATTAATGGTACTATAAGAATAAAATCATTAACTTTTATCAGGATAGTTTTAATTTTAAGGTAAGCCTAAATAAATCATGGCAGAAATTCAAATGTCAAGTAAAAATATTGTAAACTTTTTTAATGTACCGCATAACACCACCGACCTCATTAAATGCCTTTTGGTTTTTAGTTTTATTTTCCATAATTGTTTACTTACATAGGTGTGTAGGCCTTTTTTAGTTACGAAAAATATTCTAAGCGACTAGAACACTTTATGTAAATAGGAGTTTGTGGTATGAGGTTGTAGCGCGTCTAAAGATAGTGGAAAATCGCAATAATCTTTCATGCTACCGTATTTTGCAAAAACAGTGTCGCTACCTACGCACTGTACAGTTGGAGATGGGTAAAAAAATATAATTTATGGCCGCTCTGCGCTGAAAAATTTAGTGATTTTATAATTGTACCAAACACTGTCTAACTCTTACACATTACATTAATAGCAATTTCCCATAAATAAAATATTTTTCGGTTCCATAATTTTCGTACAAGTGCATGCTAAAGTAGCTATTTGACTATTCCTGCTCCCAGAATAAAAACTATTCACAAGATAAAAATGAAATAATTTAGAGTAAAAGTAAATCTATTAAATTACAGACTTGCGCTTTTGTTGAGATAGTTTTTCTTATTCTTTAATGCACCTAAATTTTTGCATATCTTTGAGTACTTGCATTAAAAACAAAATAACTTTTCGAAGAAAGGTGTCATTCTGTTGCTTAATATATTTACTTTCCCAATAAATTATTTCATTAGTATCGTTTGAATAGTTTTAGTAATTAGTAGAGCTAGGAAAAATTCGCGAGTTCAATGACCTGTATGCTAGAATCCAATGTCCTATACATACTCAAGCCCCGTCTATTAGTTCATTGTCTGTTGTCTGAATGAGTAGCAGGTAATAGACAAATGGTAAGGCTTCGGTATGCACAGAATAATGAATTCTACCATGTTGGTCGTTGAACTCACGAAATATTCCTAGCCCTAGTAATTAGTGTTAATTGTGAAATCTCTATTTTGTCATCCGCTTGTACGAAAACTGAGGAACAATAAAATTAATTGGAGAGAAATTGCTATTAATGTAATGCGTAAGAGTTGGACGAGGTTTGATACAATTATAAAATTACCAATTTTTTGTTGCCGAGCAGTCTTAAAGACGAATTATAAAAATATTCAGTAGCGGAGTACCAGAGTTATCATTGGCTCAGTCAGACGGAGACTGTTTGTGATAATGATATTTAAATTTATTGTTTTTTATTGTTTGCCATTACTTTTAAGTGCTTGTTTAATCATTCTGTGATCTCTATGAAAAGTTTTCAACTTTTTCCTCTGTCTATGAGTACAAATAAATACACCATGGTTGACTGGTAAATGTCGTTTGTGCTTAACATTTTGGTCCTCCGGGCCGGATTAATGCATATCAAGGATTCTTATCTACATGAGACGTGAGGCAAATAACATCCATTACGGATTCTAACACTTGCACGAGTAAATTTGGCCTAGAGATCGGTGAGTAAGACATCTACAAACAAAACATGGTTGCTATTGTTTGCACATACTTTCATTGTGAAATACATACAGTCCAATTATATCCAGACACACGTTAAGGGTTTAAAACAACATATAATATGGCTGCAACAACGCCTGCATTACAATATGTGACTTTTAACTTTTTATTAGCCCAAGTTGACGAGGCAAGAGAAATGTATGAATTAATAACTGAAGACCCGTCTAGAACAGAAGATTTTGAGATAATCATAGAGGAGGTATTAAACAAAATTAATGAAGTGATTGCAAATTTCTGTGCGATTTGTGCAAATCCCTCGCACGACGACATAAACATAGAAGAAGTCAAGCAACAGTTTGCGGCCTACGAAGTAGTGTTTAGAGATTTGAAAAAGTTTTACAACAAGCTTCAACAACAACGTGTAAGTACTTCAGTGACTGAGAAATATACACCAAACAGACACAAAATGCTACCATCAGCAGTTCTCCGAGCATTGCAGTTACCTGTATTCACAGGAAACCGTGCTGAACGGACAGGTTTCGCAGAATTATTGAATTCTACGGTTGATCATGTTTCCAGTTTAAGTAAAATTCAAAAACTTCACTATTTATTAAGTTGCTTGCAGGGAGAGACCCGGGACTTGGTAAGCAACAGGGACCGTCAATAACAAAATAAGAACCTCAGACATGGACATGTTATATTGAAGCCTAACAGACACTCAACTCTACTCGCGATAAACCCGTGCCCCTACGCATACCTGGAATGCAATATACTATTTTACCTAATTGAATCGGTAGTTGTTAAAACGTACAAATTTCGAGAAACTCTAATTTTAATGGTAATGTAGACTTTTTTAAAAGAGTTCCGGACTGACTGAAGATGAACGCTAATAAGGCCTTACCGTCTGTACATGCAAAACAAACACTTTTTTTAAACTCTGTAAAAAACACTAAGTCCTTGGATTTAATTGATTTCACACACTTACGTTTTTTGGACATAGTGCCTTTTAGCAATGTTCTATTCAATTATAATCTCATTTCTTCAACAAGACACTAGAGCGTGATATTTATAATCTGCACCTGGTACAAATGCATTATATTGCATTGTATAAAAAATCTGTTGCAGGTTGAGTGCAACAAATATTACATAAAAAATATCTTCGCAGTAACATTTTTTGTACTCCTCCAAAAAATATTGACTCGTTTTGAAAATGTTTCATATCTCTACCATTAATTTACTGTAAAACTGTAAATCCATAAATCCAGTGCAGTTTTTATGTACAGAGAGAGCCAGGACAGAGTCTAACTTTGTATAGTAATAACTACAGATACGGAAAAATCGCGAGAATAATTTGTGCCAACGTATTTTGCAAAACAGTATAGAATCCTGCACGATTAAAAAGACAGTTGGTTTGAATGTTTACGGACAAATCAGAACTGTTCAGTAGTGGTACGCCCGAGTCAGCACTGGCCCCGTCAGATGAGGACTCATCAATAACGAAAGAATCACTTAAGTAATTAACACGTTGCATAGAAGCATAGGAAATAGTCAGTTTTTCCCGTGATAGTCAATTGTCTCTTGTAATAGCTCATTAAAAGTGAGTCGACAACGTGTTTCCAGTTTATTCGGAGAGTGAATACAGTTGGAGTAATGCTCGTCTGAAAATCACTTTCAAATTTCATTTTTTAATTTCAAATAATCGAAAACGAATAAACTCACATTGTTAACATACTGTTCAAAGTTTCACTGTTTTATACGAAGATGTCAGAAATTCCATCCACACTAGAAAAACTCTTCGTATTCCCCTACATGAACGTTCCCGATTCTTCGAAGAAAAGTACTACCCTTATTGCCTTTTGTGTATTAAAGGATATTAATAAATAAAAATTTGCTAGCTTTTTATACGGTTGATTTGAAGTTAAGCTTCAAACTGACATTTACAATGAGAAAATAGAGAGATGCTAAATTATTTTCACGTCCTTCGTTTGAAGAGCAACTTCCAGTTCTTCGACTGCGGGCAGGTTTTTACACCGAGGCGTTAGCAAACCCTGCAATCGTGAACGAAAATGCTAGGTCTACTGTAGGTATTTCCCTTTCAACTCTTGGCTGTGTTCCAAAACGTTACTCCGAAAGTAAAGTCATGTCACCTAGAATAATCATCGAACAAAGCTAGAGAAAAGAGAATTTCGGAACGTTGAACTGTAAATATAAGGTAAAAGGCGTGTTTACAGGAAACTTTGTAATAATACACAACTCTTTCCTGACAAACCACATTGATCCGTTTTACATATGTGACCAAAACATTACTATAAAAAATACGTATGTAGAAATAATCACACGCTCGCCACAACATACGGCTAACACGAGTGTAATATATAAAACCGTATAACTACAAAAACTCTCCTCCTAAATTTGAAATAAGAATATAGCCACCCGTTATTTGTGTATTTCCACCCGTGTATGTAAATAACACTCTCACATTTTCTCTGAGTTTATTTGAACCGACTCGACCTTCAGTAATTTTCAACTTTATTCTCCGTTTTCATCGAAAAAAAGGTTCCGTAAAAATTTTTCTTCTACATGACGTTCAGAGTAAAAATTTAGAAGTTTTTTTCGAAATCACCAGAGCGAGTAATATTACTACTCTAGAGGTCTCCGAGCAGCCAAAGAGTAAAGTTTACTCCCAGAGTAAGGTTTTGGAAAGTAGCCCTGTGTGTCGGCACGACAAGAACAATAAATTAGCAACCGCCCAACCACAAAGCGAATGCTAATACCTGGTGGCCTGGAATCGCTGATCTGTAACTTCGACTACAGCGAAAACGATTTCGCGACGTTTACGTTGCGGTCTGGACTCGTCTGAATCGGGCGATATTCCGAGAACGGACTGTGTAGTTCACCTCGTTCCTCTACCATCCAGTTATTTCTCCATGAACAGATTCTTTCTTCAGTTGGGGGTGGAGGGTTCATATCGATTTGTATGTGATGTTTGACGATTCAAGCAATTCGTTCGTAATATAAACAGAACAGTTTATTTTTTAACATATGGCGTTGCGGGCGAAAGTTGCCGTATTACAGAAAAACATATAGTTAAACAAAACAAACGCGGAAAAGCCAGTAAGCTGTAGTTAACAGACATTAAATTTACAGGTAATTGAGACTTTTAAAGGTTTGTTGCAATGGGAATTTACAATTAGAATTTATTGGTTTGTGGACTTACGCCATTACTCATGATTTGTTGACCAAACTTGTGTTGAATGATTAAGTACAAAAACACCAAATCCAGAGACAAAAACACCCAAACAACAGAAGATAGCAACTCCAGAGGAATTCCGTCAGTTCTTTCAATAGTGTATGTGTTATAAATCAGCAAGAATTCTAAAGATAGAATTTAGTCAAATTTTGACGACACCCAGACACAAATGACAGATACAAAGAAAAATTGATTCCCAACATGAGAAAATATGGAAGTAGACGAAAAACAGTGGACAGTGTACAACAAACAAAAAACAAGAGACAACACGACACAAGTTCAAATCAACGAAAAAATGCAACGCTTCGGGAATTGCGATCTATTCCTGTCTTCAGACTGAGATACCAAGATGCGCATCTGAAATATTCAGGCCGTGATCAAACTAAAAATTGTATCCAACTAAATTGCCACGTTATCCGATTTAGAATACTTATATTATGTATTTACTTGTAAAAAATTTTATTTTTAGTAGCCATAGATTAGATACAAACTACAGATTATCCACATCACCACACTAGCTTATTAAATTATTAAGAATGGGTACACTCTCTTCTCCATAGATGCTGCAGTGTAATTTCAACCTTTTAGGAATGTAATTGTTATTGAAATGGTTTTGAAATATTACATTTAGTAATGTACAATAGTTTCAAATAAAACAACTGAAGATAATGTGTTTATTTTAAATAATTGCAAGGTACAATATTTTCTGTGCCATTTGTCAAATGTGTATTTATAAAAGTGTAACTTACTGTACTGCACCTGATGTCAAGAAATAAACTCGCAAATGACAACTTTTCAGTCTTGCTAAAATAAAAAGGACTGTATTACTGAGGCCTTGAACTCCAACCGTTGTCCATGTAACGAGGTACTTTATCTTCCACTTGCGGGCCAGTGAGAGGTATTTAATTACGAAAAGATGTCAAGTAGCACCTTCCTGGCTTTGTAGGATACTGAGCCACACTGAAATAACGTACGTGTTCGCTGATGATTACAGTTTTAGCGAAACCAAAGCTAGACACACCCCAGATAAACAGTAATATTCACATACTTATTTCGTAAGTGAACAATATTATGCAAAAAAGACCCTCCTACATTTGATAAAATAGAATTTTTGACATTGTTAGTAATTTTTTCTGTTTTTAATTTTGTTGCATAGTATGTTCTTATTTTCAAATAGCCAACCTCTTTTTCATTTCGTTTGCTAAACTACTAAAATTTTTAATATATAATAATCTAGTAGTTTTTTCTTGTTCTTTGCTTTCGAGGCTTGGATGACTTCTGCATAACACAATTCAATTGCAGACCGAAAATTTTTGCAAACAAAGTTCAAGAGAAGATAGATTTTGGATAAACCGATTATTCACTAGAGTACCAGCCAAATGCATTATTCGCTGAGGTAAGAGTACAACTGTAACTTGTGCATTCTAGGCTGCAGGTCGTTGAACCCGCAACATTTTCCTGCAGCTAACTATAATCAGTCATTATTGCTCCGACACATAATTTTCCAGTATTTCAACTGCAAATGCAATCACTGAAGCAATGAACTTAATACTTGAACTCGTCTACGCGGAGCCTTATAAGCCATCATCTCAATCAGCATAATAATAATAATAGCCTAATGATAATAATAGATTTTAGAGAGTATGGTTCGTAGAAGGGATTTGTATAACTTCTAGCTCAGATCTTCTGAAAAATGTTTCACAGTTTGTTTCATGTGTATATACAGATTATTGTTAAACAATAAACAAGTATTAGCATCTACACTTTTTTTATATGCTTACAAGAGTTTTTCGTTCATGTTGAAACAATTTGTCCAACTGTTTGTTCACTTTAAATTGAACACTCGCCTACACTTATATTAAACGATAACTGTATTTTATTGGGGCCAAAGGGGACAGGTTTTCCGTGTGTGGAAACATTTCACTCGTTTTTAGTTTCATAGTAGTTTTCATATTGGTAATAGTAAAGAGGAATGCAAAATAGCTGAAAGAAAAATTAAAGCAGT
Organism: Medauroidea extradentata; assembly: GCA_003012365.1. Classification (NCBI taxonomy): domain Eukaryota; kingdom Metazoa; phylum Arthropoda; class Insecta; order Phasmatodea; family Phasmatidae; genus Medauroidea; species Medauroidea extradentata. Next base: position 15,940 of record PNEQ01133819.1, read on the forward strand.
GCTCACTTCTTCGCGAACAGTCTATAGTGCTCTAGAAGATACGATAACTACAATGTTTTTCACATTAATAAGGCGGCCAAATTAATTTTTATAAAACTAATACGATTTGCGTTACCTTAAATTTTTAATTCACGTCTGTGCGATTTTCTGTGGAAAATTATTTTTATAATTCTCAGTTTGCTAGAGACGTAAAGGCCGATTTATGATTAGAAATTCTGTGTTTACTTATTTTTTCAAGCCCGATGAAGGTATCTGAGCAGAGTGGCGCAGTGGAAGCGTGCTGGGCCCATAACCCAGAGGTCCGTGGATCGAAACCACGCTCTGCTATGAACTTTTATTTTTCCTAGTCCGGGAAAAGAGTGTGGAACGGAAACTGAAGAAATAAAAATTATTTTAGTAATTTTTCAATTAATGGTTTTTTGATTCGATATTAGCCACAATTCCCACGTGCAGAAAAACAGCTTGTGAGGCTATTCAGGAATTACACCCAGTTCGCTATGGTGGGAGGCGAGCGCACTAGCCTCTACATAACCGCGGCCGCTGTGAATATGAAGCAGCTACTATGTAAGGGTGTCTGTTGAAGTAATTAGCTTACCTTAACTTTACATTTCAATAATATCAATTTTGTTTGATGAAGGAACTTAATATTACCAATTTTATTAATATTTCATTTTATCCTCACAAATATAACACATTATTTTCAAAACAAATTTTAATAATCTCAAACAATGTGTAATATTTTTATTTCAATAAAGATATGTGTAATTATTTACTCACATACTAATTTCTGCATTATAGCTAATTTTACATTGTGTGGATCTTCTGCATTACGTTATTTTTTTCACATTTACTGCATCGACGTTCGTTCATTTAAAATAATGGTTTTTACTGTTTTGTTGACCATACAATGGGGCAGTTTTTTCCAATAGCGGATGATCATTTATGTTACCCACTGATATTTTTTTTACCTTGTGCAAACTAGAGGCATCTTACATAATCAAACACAACTTTCGTGATATTAATTTTTTTACCCCACGAAACTGTACTCTCAGTGACGTGAAAAGTTTTTTAAATGTGACGACACCAATCACCTTTGGTGTGTGCAAATTTCGTTCCACATGGACCATCACTTTTCCCATCATCAGTAGAGTATAGCCAAATTTTCTTTAAAAATTCATAACTATTAAACGGTTGTGAATCGGATCATACAAGTTAGATTTATTTGGTAGGTCTTGGGCCCCTCTATCACCCCCCCCCCTCTATTGACATCTACTCCAGGAACATCCTATATATACAGGCTGTAAATGAAAGTATGTTACAAACTTCGTGTGGTGATTCCTTGTCGAAAATGAAGTACAGTTACGTAAGACGACTTTTCGCTTAGCACACTTCGTAAGGGAGCAATACGCCCTCGAAAAACGAATTGCAAACTAGTTTATTGGTACAAAATCGTAAACAACATAACATTAAATCATAATTCGCCGGATACTGTGTTCTGCTAACACTTATCGACAGTCCGTGAAAAATGTGTTTTTACTTACACCTTCATCAAAATAATGGGGGTGGTCACCCCCTTTTTGGCTTAGACGTTGGTGCCATCATATGTTATGGACATGTAATGCTATAATTTGTATCAAGAGACCCCGATGAACAAAAAAGGTAGTC
>PNEQ01133819.1:17704-29742 GCA_003012365.1 Medauroidea extradentata
CGTGTAATTATTCTGCACAGTAGTAGTACGAAACCAAATGAAGTGAACAATGTAATGTACACAAATTAGTATGCGTGTAATGTAAGAAGGGTAAACATTGGAGCGCACAATTCTACGTATGCCAGTCACCATTGAGGTTTTTCAATATCATTCCCTCCGTGATGAACAGACGGTTTTGTGTTCTGTACTCTGTAAAGAGGAAGTTGTCTGAGGCTTGGCCCTGATACATGCACACTCCCCACGTCCTCCTCCGTTTAGCGTGTAATGCACGCCGGAGTACCCATTAGACTGCGACGAGGTACACTCTGACGTGCCGGGATATGTGGGCTAGTCATACTATTCACAATAACTGGGTTGCAATCAAAACCAAACGTCCGTGAGACAGTGAACATGGAAAGGTACGGGGATGCTGAGCTTACCGATATGTTATTGATTTATGGTGAAGCTAAGTGCAGTGGCACGTTAACTGCACGAATGTATCGTGAAAGATTTCCACACAGACGGCACCCAGCACATACTATTTTTGCACGAATCGTCCAGCATCTTCGAGATACAGGTACTCTCCTACCACATTTCCGGAACTGTGGTGTTCATGCAACAATGCGGACACCACGATTTGAAGCGGAAATTCTCGCCCGAGTCGAGGATCAACCGCCAACAAGTACCCGTGTTATTGCAAATGCGGTGGGTGCATCACACATGGCAGTGTGGAATGTCTTGCATGAGCAGCAGCTACGCCCCTATCGCGTATGTAGGGAGCAAGCATTACTGCCACGTGACTATCAACCCAGACATGATTTGTGTGCATGGTTTTTGCAGCAGACAGCTCGTGACCCAGAGTTTCCCAGGTATGTTCTCTTTACAGTCGAAGCGTCTTTCATACGTCATGGTGTGTACAATGTTCACAACAGCCATGTGTGGGCTGAAGGAAACCCACATGCCAGGGTTGTGCGATTCCACTAAGAGAGGTTTTCGGTCAACATGTGGGCGGGCATAGTCAATGATACCTTAGTAGGACCGTACATGTTACCAGCACGTCTTGATGGCTACGTGTACCTACGGTTCTTGCAATACTCTCTGCCCGAGTTGCTTGAGGACGTACCGCTGCTGATACGTGACCGCATGTGGCTACAACACGATGGGGCACCACCTCACAATGCTCGTGCTGTTCGTGAGTACCTCAACCAAGTATTTCCAGGATACTGGATAGGCAGGGGAGGACCTGTCACGTGGCCTCCTCGCTCCTCTGATCTATCACCCTTGGATTTCTACCTGTGGGGACACATGAAGAGCCTTGTCTACGAGACGCCAGTGGACACGGCCGAGGAGCTCGTCGCACGCAACGTTGCAGCAGGCGAAGTGATACGGACGAATGCCAACCTGTTCCAGCGTGTGCGACTGTCCTTGTTGCATCGTTGCAATGCATGTATTACTGAAGGTGGCCGAACATTTGAGCGCTTGTTGTGGTATGCATGTAAACATGTATCACTTATGTGGCTGTGCACGTTTTAATTACAGTAAAGTATTTGCTACACTTTATTTCAGTACCGTATCATTCGGTGTATTGTGTGTTGCCTAAGTGTCAGCCCAATAAATCTACGTACTGTATTTTGGCCATTTTCTCGGACATGCTTCACTTCACAGTGTAACAACAAGACGACCTTTTTTGTTCATCGGGGTCTCTTGATAGAAATTATAGCATTGCATGTCCATAAAATCTTATGGCACCAACGTCTAAGCCGGAAAGGGTGTGACCACCCCCATTATTTTGATGACGGTGTAAGTTATTCGAAACACATTTTTCACGTACGGTCGATAAGTGTTTGCAGAACACAGTATCCGGCGAATTATGATGTAATGTTAAGTTGTTTACGATTTTGTACGAATAAACTAGTTTGAAATTCGTTTTTCGAGGGCGTATTGCTCCCTTACGAAGTGTGCTAAGCGAAAAGTCGTCTTACGTAACTGTACTTCATTTTCGACAAGGAATCACCACACGAAGTTTGTAACATACTTTCATTTACACCCTGTATATATATATATATATATATATATATATATATATATACACACATACGTATATGCGTATGTGTGTCCACGATGTGGCAAAACCCTTCCCGAAGATAGTACCATCTAGCGCTCCACGACCAGGTATTATTTCATGTATGTTGTACGTTACGTCAAGTAAACATAGAATCATGTTTGGACTGCTCAGAATTTTAACCTGACCTGCACCAATAATATACATGTCAGAACAACAGAAATAACGTAAAACATCAGTGAAGCGCAAGACTAACTGCAGTGCTATCTTGTGATATGGTGCATATTAAAATGTCGTCGAACAACATTAATTTTGCCACTTAATTTTTCGTCACTAATTTAGCCCAGGATTCGCGCGTCGTGTTTATTATGCACTTGTTTTTGGACACTCAGTATGTATACATATAATATTTCAATGATAATAGTGTTAAGATTTATAGTAAAGGACGCGGTATTTAAGCATTGGTTGTTCCTGCATTATTTCAACTTGTACATAAGTAAATGAATGGTAAATTCAACACATGAAGTGAGACCTCGTTTTACGAACAGACCAAGTCAATGGACACATGCACCCTCGGTGCGACTTGCACCCTTCTTGCCCCCCGGCTGTCGGTCTCCGCTCCAAACACAGAGGGCACAATGCCCTCCTGACCGCAGTGCCGCAGGGCCATCTGACCGCCGCCACCGCCGACCCTAATTATATTTATTTCATTGTTTTTAACTTCCCCCAAAGTTCCTGGATCCACGCATCACAACCTTCGCACATCTCAAATAAAAAATAAGAGCTGCCAAGGACAAAAAAAAAAAAATACTTTTTCTGCTGTTTCCTCAAAACCACAGTTTTTATGACGTCTAGAGCGAAAATTCAGGTGTAAGCTTTATACCTACCAAAAAGATTAGTCACTGGCATAAAAGACTAACGTCAACTTAATGCTTTCACATACCACGATTCCGGATTCATATCCCATTTACGCAATACGCCATGTAAAATGTGCTTTGGTTAGTCAACCGAAGTAAATTGTGTACATCAAAAAGCAATAACTAAAAAGGTATAATACCTTACAATCACCGAAATGGAATAAAAATTGTGAATTTCCAGCTATAAGTACATAAGTTTTCTTCGAAAAATTGATTTCTTGTTGCTTTAACATGATACAGCTCTAACTTACTACACACGAAATACTATATATTTTTTTTACGTGTTACGTTAAAAGAACGCTCTTGACTAAACTGATGCTGCTAGAGTAATAATGCAGTGTACAATATTGCTAGTTATAAACGACGGCATGTATATATTATAACATAATATGCGAGGAAAGCATAATTTAATACCGGTTAAATTGTTTTCATTCGTAACAAATTGTGTTTCGTATAATTTTTCGGAGTTAAAGGAGAACAGTATAGCAGACATTTAAATATCCTCATTCAGAACTAAAGAATGTCGTGTAACCGGCATATAGCCTTTAAATGTAAATAAATAACAGATATATTGTAAATACTGTAAATTAGGTTAGAATAGTCGTAGAAAGCCAGTTGAAATTGCATTGTGATTAGGATTGTTCGTTTTATGTGACTTAATTGCAAATGTTTATTTAAAGTAATTATTAATTAATGTGTAATTTAGTTTAGGTGCAGTATGACCAAAGGATTGTGGTATTGTGTCATGGCAGATTGACGCTTAACACAGCAGGGGAGGGAAAGTTAGGAAAACATGGGATGAAAGCGAGAGAACAGCCTTGAGTCGACGAGGGACGCGCGGCGTGGATCCTGAAAATTAGGGCACCTAGAGGCGTGGCCACCCCCCTCCCCCCCCCTCCTGCTGTGCAATTTAGTATTAACTTCATAATCATTCATCTGAATTTTATACAATTTTGTAAATTAGTTCAAAGGTAAATTAATGTTAATGTGTGTGAATTTAAAAAAGATGGAATAAATTGATACGAAGGAATGTCAGGGTTTGTTCTCGTCGTCACCCACGAGAGACGCGATTGGCTGAAAGTTAAACTGTGGGCGGTCCTAAGAGAGTTCGCCACCTAGGCACGAAGGCAAAAGTTAAGGGTGAGTCCTGTGGCAGCCTCCGCGAGGAGCGGACGTGTCGCGAAGAGTCACCGCGGACGTTTGTGGGAAGCCGCGGAGAAAAGACAATTCTGCTTCAACCTTCACGAAGGGTGAACGCGTCTCGCGGGTCAAGTCGCGGAAATTCGCGTGAAGTCGCGATTAAAATATTTAGCACGATAAGCAATACAGCATATAATCTCTCGTAGGACTGACGGAATAAATTCGGAATTTCCGAAGTATCTAAAGACATAAACTGCCGGTGTTTTAATCAATAATATATCCCCACACAACATTAAGAGAGAGGATATAACAGTCGAAAGAAAAAATGTGTAAAACCGTTCAAATAAAATTTTTAATTAACTTCTGATATCATAATCAGCATTGGTATTCAAGTGGCAACGTTGATAGTCCTATTAATTAGTTAAAAATGTATTTAATTAATTAGGAGTTGGAGGTACGCATTACATTACGTTCTCATTTTATTTTCCTTTTCATACTCACCCTTGCTGTATGTGAACCACATACACCTGATCCCAACACCATACACAAACACACATACATCAAATACTTACACCCAAATCACACATAAAGTCATCCCATAAACACGCAATCTCTTCAAACACACATCACACTTCACACCCATAACACGCGACATATACCCACATCATACACACATACACGCAACACACACACACTATCAAAAGAGCATATGCTATAAAAAACGTTAAGAGGAGGGATTTTGGTCACAACTGGTGATGGGAGATATAAGGTGTGTGTGTGGGGCAGCGGCGGAATGTATCAGTGAGGGAAATGTAGAGCCCCGAGAGAATCCGTTGTCTAGCGGAAACATTCGGGACGTTACTCACATGCGAAAATCTTGAGTGGTCCTACCGGTAATAAAACCCTGATCTCTGTGGCGTGTGTCGAGAGTACGGGCGTAGAGGAACAGGTCTGGACACTCGCCTGGAGACTTGACCCCCTTGTTGTTTGGCTGCAGTTCACCAAGCTACCGAGAGTGTTATGCGTCTTTGGCGCTGCAATCAGGGCGGTCGGCTCAAACTCTGCCTACTTCCCTCCCACTTTTTTTCAGTGTTTACATTATAAAGATAAACAATTTTTGAAAACGTCACCTGCACTTATCCCGTTCCTTGTTTTCATTCAGTTTCTCTGAAACTGCTAAGAAAAGAACAAATGTTTATTAGAAACATTTTGTTCAGGATCACCAGTACTATCACCCCTCAAAGCAAGTACCTTTCCTCCCGACTCAATCTGTATGTACGTAGGTACGTATGTATGTATATATATGTAGTATGTATGTATATATATGTAGTATGTATGTATATATGTATATATGTAGTATGTATGTATATGTAGTACGTATGTATATATGTAGTATGTATGTATATATATGTAGTATGTATGTATATATGTTTATGTCTATATATGTCGTATGTATGTGTGTATATATATGTAGTGTGTATGTATATGTGTATATATGTAGTATGCATATATATGTGTGTGTGTATATATGTAGTATGTATGTTTATGTAATGTGTATGTATATGTATGTGTGTATATATGTATGTGTATATGTGTATATGTATGTATATATATATATGTAGTATGTATATATATGTAGTATGTATGTATATATATGTAGTATGTATGTATATATGTATACACTCACGGTGCCCAGAAGTAAACGCATAATAAGCACACTGTATGAATTCTGGGCTAAATTGGAGACAAAAATATTAGTTGCAAAATGTTGTACGGTGACATTTTATTTGCTCAATATGGCAACATAATCACTGTAATTAGTCCACTCTTGCACTGCACAGATGTTATTAATACTGTTCTGACCTGCATGTTATAAATGCCGGTTAAAATCCCGAACAGTCCAAACGTGGTTCTACGTTTACTCAACCTAACATACATAAAATAATATCTCCAACTTAGCCCAGAATTCACGTGGTGTGCTTATTGAATGTATGGCTGTAATATATGCCCACCATTCATCCGATCGTGATGAAACGTTGGTGAGATGGTTTGCGTAAGCCGGCGTCGGCTTTCAACATAAAAATTTAACATGAGAGAATGATTGGGTGACAGTAGGTGAACAAGAACAGGGGGAGGGACGGAGTGCCCCAAAAATTAGAGAAATTTGTTTTAAAAACGTTTGTTAATGACCAGTAACATCAGTTTGCAACATTTAGAATTTTTAAAAAGTAATTGTTTCATAAATTGATTTTAAAAAAATTTTTACGATCGGTATTTATATTTTATAACCTACACGACGTTTGAATTGCCTAAACATTTTTAGCAAAAACTTATAGCACATATTTTTAATTTTTTTGTCAAAATTATTTTCTTAAAGTTATTTTGAAAACAGTGATAACATTTTCTTCCGAATTACATAAGACGACGTGGAGTACTTTCAATGATATTTTGCACGTTTCAAAGAGGCATTAAATTGAAAACTTTTAGAACGAAATCGCGGTCAACAGCTAGTAGATTTTTTTTTTTTTTTAAGTTGCGAAGCCTCGTACGGATTGAGAACAACATAAAAATTAAAAAAAAAAAAAAAACTTCACTGAATTGCGAACATAGCATAACGTTACCATAAAAATATATAATACTGTACGTGGGGGTGGCTTTAAGACACTTTCATGCTAATTTTATTTATCATAGTTTTCAACCGTTAGTAAATATTAATTGAATGACCTGCGGATATTTATTATGCGGAATTTATCGTAAGTCAATTTCTATATTCAGGGCTAATATAAATATGAAAAATATTTTTTTGGGGTGTTTTGAAGTCATGCACGATTACGGTAAGTTTATATATGATGGGTGCTTGTCCTTACTTTTAACTGTGGAATCGAATGATACTACAAATGCTACTATACAATTGGACAGCGTTAAACAGGAAGGAACTAACCCACAGTTAACTGGAACTGAGATATTCAAGGTCAAAGTTGTCTGTGTGCATCTGAGACTCATATAAATAATTATTTTCAGGATCTTATTTTACGTCAAAAAATGTGATTTAGTACTTCTTTTTCTAAGACGTACTTCGGGCATTTTTCTTCTACATGGTATGATTATCTACAAATCGATTAATTTGTGAGTTTGTTCCTTTCTGATTAATGCCGTTCAAATATTGTCAAATACAAAATAAAATCGGCATTTATAGCGGTGAATTTAAGTCGTGCAAAAATTGCGGTGGAGACGCTAAAATATGTAAGTGACATAAACTTGTTTCAGAATAAATGGATATAAACAGCACTCCAAGAGCTTGTGAGCATACGGGAAGGTATGTCAGTTGACGCTCATAAAAAGTATTAGGGTAATTCAATCTTACGGATGTACATACATTGTCACTGGCACATACCGTAGGGAGCTGAGGAGAAGGCAAGGTTCAGGAATGCGGCTTGGAGTGGGGACAAGCGGAGGGCTTTGTGCCCCCCCCCCCCACCCCACTCGGCCGTTCTGCCTTGCCTTCTCCTCAGCTCCCTACTAGATAGATCCACTGATATTTGGTGAAAGTATTTTGCTCCAGTTTGTTTCATTTCCTTATGTGGACATCTGCAGATGTGATTCATGGTCATTACCAGCGTGTCCTTGTGCAGAGGTGCAACCCATTTGACTCTTGCCAGTTAAAACCATCCCAAACACTTACCACGAAGCAGAACAGCAAATATACAGATGGCATTGAAACAAACTGGTGCAAAATTGTTTATCGCGGCTGTACACATCGATTATTTTGTTGTAGGAAACTCAGTTTGGTCTATTTCTGTAGCCTACACAGTAAAAAAAAAATTTGTACTTTTACAGAAAGGTTTTTGGAAACCAGTTTCCAAAAAAGTGTTTTGTAACGCTACGAAAATATTTTGTAAAATTTACAAAAATCTTGTACACTTACAAATTTCTTTGTATATTTACAAACATTTCTGTAAATCTACAAACAAATTTTGTATATTTACAGCTAGTATCTGGTGCATTTTACAATAATTGCTTGTAGTGTTACGAATTTTTTTTTTTTTTTTTGAAACTAGTTTCCAAAAATTTTTTTTGTGAAAGTACGAAATGTTTTGTAAAATGTGAAAGATCTCATAGGTTTATTATTTTTCAATTCGAAAAATCTGCTCATTAGAATTATTTTACTACTTCCCAAAGTTGTTTACGATATTTGTAACCAATTTAAAAGGTTTCTGACATCTTACTTTTATTATCTGACTGATAATGTTCTGATATTACGTTACAAGGATTTCCCTGTAAACGGACAATTTTTTTTTACTGTGTACTTTCTCTTGCAGTGCCTTATAAGAATATTGTCACGCGCTTGGTCTGTCCCACTTCACCAAACGTTCAGCCGGACTCGAAGTTTATTAATGGTTTCAAACGATGCCGCTGGTCGAGAGCGAATGCTGCCTGCCTCCTGCTTGTGCGGGGGTTTATCAACTCTTCGATGGTTACAGCTGCTCGCCGCAACGGCTGGAAACTCCAGTGTTGATAAGCGATGAAGGGCGCGGCCTGCAGATCCAGGACGGCGTGTGGTAACGTGGCAATGACATCTGGGTTGTACGAACGCACGCATGCGGGGCGCCCCTAACACGCACATTTACGATAACCAAGCCGACCTTCCACCAGCGCTGCATACACATAGGTCGTACAAGAACATATACTGTACTAATTATTTCTACATTTAGCACACCTACGTATACGAGCGTTAAAGAAGTAGGTATGGCAAAATTGTTTCCCACGCAACAATGTTTATGTTCCTAGATATGTTACAGTAATCAGTAGGGACTGGGAAATTTCGCGATTTCAATGATCTGCAGGCTAGAATCCATTGTACTATGCATACTCACGCCTCGACTATTTGCCCACTAGCTGCTACTCAGTGGAACAGCAGACAATGAACGAATAGACGGGGTCTGGGTATGCATAGTACAATTGAATCTAGCCTAAAGGTAATTGAATTCGCGAAATGTTCTAGTCCCTAATAATCAGCCAAACATGTACAGGATTTACAACACTCTCAAAATAGTTTGTAAATTTGCCACGTGTGCGTATAGCAGCGGTAATAAAGTCAGGGGCGTCATTTCAGGTTTTTCTTGGAGGGGAGGGTAAATTTTTTTTGGCGACAGTGACCTTGTTGCATTTTTTATTAATTAAGGATGTATAAATTAGAAACTTTAATAATAAAACTTCAGTTTTATGAGCTTATGTTAATATTATTTAATTTAACAAAATACACAAAAAATGTATACACTTTTCCTTGTAAATCCAGGGGGGAATTTGCGTCCCCCCCCCCGGCCCACCAAAATGACGCCCCTCAACAAAGTAGGTATGGTAGCATAGTTTCCATACACCCATACTAGAATTCTTAAACCGTTTGAAAACGTTTGCATATTTACAAGACGGAAGTGTAATAACTGCCCCATACTGCGTTCAGGTAAACTACTTCCTAAACATTTTAGGAAGATTTTTTTACAGTGCACTCTTGTATGGAAACAATGCTCATCACTTGCTGTATTTTACTTGCTGAAGCATGCTGAGTGTTCAATGCGTGTGTAGACCAATGAGCAGAACAATGATTTCGTCGCGAAAAGATTTCTGCAATAATTTTCACTCTTTATATGAATTAGCGAATATTCACTGATTCACGCTGATGGATTGAGCAGTTTCAACAATTTGAATCAGCGAAAGAAGTCTCTGTTTAATTCGTGAATATTCGCTGATTTCCTTCAATAGTGTCACACGTGAATCAGTGAATATTCACCGGTTTTTCCGGTTGTTTTCAAAGAACAGTTTTCACTAATTGAATAAGTGAAAAAGTTGCTGGAAAATCTGTGGACATTCACTAATTAACTTGTGGAATGTTGGCACTCTTTGTCGGAATCAGTTAATAGTCACCGATTTCACTGTGGTTTCTCACTGATTTAATTTGTTGAAACTGCTCCATCCATCGGCGTGAAAAAGTGAATATTCACTAATTCAGATTTAGAGAGTGTTGATTCAACCCTTATGTGCGCATCGACAACTCTGCTACAGGGTTATTTGTAGAGAAGATGGTTTATCGCGGGAAAACTTGACTGTTTGCTAGATTTCAACCAACGTTCAGCTTACCAGAAGATTACTGGCATTAGCTTGTACTTGGAGCTGTTACCCTATTTGACTGACCCGATAAGAATGTCGATATTGTAATATTTGATGCCTGTTGTTCGTCTGTATATAGCTACGTTGTGTCGGAAGTATGTCACCGAATAATATATGCTGCAAGAAACTACAGCGTTTTCAAGGATATGTTAGAACAAAGTATTTTTGCAATATACCGTCGTCTCTAATTATGTGCAAATCGGCAACTCTGCTTCAGGGTTACTGTCAGCGTATCTTTGTCTAGACACGTGTTCTCATTTGACTGCACTAATCAGAATAAGGCTATTGTGATACCGTAAGTCTGTGATTCGTCGGTCGAAGCCCAAATTAGACATGTGACATTTAAAACATCTAATCATTGAACATAAAACATAGTTGTAGGTTCGTTCATAAGGCACTGAGACTTAATGGTGCACAAATCTTTTCGACACAAAATCTTGGCTCTACCATTCGGTTAAAAACTTTTAATACTATTTACGAAGATTTCTTACACTGTAATTGCAACTTAATGTTAAAAAATTTACACTCCATCAAATTGAGTCCGGAAGGAGGGTGTTAATTTTACGTGGTATTAACTTGTGAGTATAGAAACGTATAAATGATGAAAGGATTTTATCATAATGTCGTTTCAAAGTCATATCGTGGCTGTGACTGCAATACCTCCTCTGTCGTAAGAATTAATTTTACAGGATTACAAAGTTCTAGTTATTTCTGCAAAGAGAGGAAATATTATAGCACTGTTTTTGTGGCAGAAACTGAAATTGTGCTATAACTTGCAAACACGTGCATTTAATTAAATAATTAGTCTATGTGTCTGTTTTAACTTAGGAGGTTATGGCTCTTTATTTTATGACGTAATGTTCAACTTGTAAAAATTTTGCTTATGCTAGTAAATTTTTCAAGTGAAAATAATATTATGTTAGAACAGTTGATGTGAATATTGAATTCATGAAATTACATTATAAATTAATTAATTACTTACGCTGTTTTAACTGTGTCCTTAAGGTTAATTAAATTGAAAAGTAGTAATCATGTAGCATATAAGAGCAGAAGCATCATTTCTACGTTAAGCCGACCTCTATTTTTTAGGGAGGAAGGGGCTGAACTAGTACCAACTACAAACAAAATTCGTTAAAAAAAAAAAAAAAACACGAAAAATGTGCCTAAACTAGCGGTGTTTATAACGCTTCATTTGTGTTCAATAAGGTAGATTTTAATAATAATGTAAAACTTTGTGTGTTTAATGAATAATTAAATTTTCTGTGTCGAAAAACAATTAAATCTTGCGTAGGGTTTTGTTTTGCAAGAATGGCATTGACTTACGTTAGGTGTTTACGAAAAGTAATATGTTGGAGTTCGCCAAGTAATTAGTCTTATATGAGCCTCCTGGTACCATTTCACGTGGGTCTTTCGAAATTTCACTCATGCTGCCATTTTTCAGAGTCGCTCCTTGGAACTCACAATTTAGTTTTATTTCTTTTTTTATGTAGACTTACCTGCTTGACCTTACGTCGGAGCACTCTTTCTTTTATATTTTTGGTTGCCTGCCATTACTACAACTTCCTATGCGATGTTATTAGAGATGATGGTTTATCGCGGGAAAACTTGACTATTTGCTAGGCTTCAACGTACGTTCAGCTTATCAAAAGATTACTGGCTTTTCCTTGTACGCGAAGCTACTGCCCTATTTGACTAAGCCAATAAGAATACCGCTATTTTAATATTTGATGCACGTTATTGGTCTATAGACAGCTATGTTGTGTCAGTGTTTTCAA
>PNEQ01133824.1:0-30986 GCA_003012365.1 Medauroidea extradentata
TGCAGAAGAATTGGGAAGGCCCTTATGAAATAGTGAAGAAGATCAATGATGTGGTGTTTCGGATTGTTCGTCGAGGCTCTCAGGCGAGAGGACCTAAAGTTGTACACATCGACAGATTGGCCCTCTACGATGGACCTGAGGCTGCTGTGTCTGTTCGGGACGAACAGACTTAAGGAGGGGGCAGTGTTGCGTGCCATGTACCTGGAGGCCAGTGGTCGGCGGCTGTTTCGTAACACCTTGAGGGCTGGCCAATGACTCAAAGCCCGGGTGGCTCATAGTGGGAATCCCGCCGAAACTACGTCATAGATACCTGTCCCAACTGCTCTTTAACCCTTCGAGGGCGGCCTACGTGGCTAAAATCATGTCAGAAACATTATGTAATGTCTATTTTAGACCCCTGAAATGCGGGGAAGACCCGACTGTCTGGCCTAGTATAAAAGCGCAGAATCGGCACATTTGAGGAGAGTTCGCTATTGGTAGTGCTAGAGGAATGTGCTACGCCTGTGGAGAGAGACTGGTGAAGACATCTTGGTGATGTCAGAGTCTACTATGAGGCGGCAGGCGGCTATCTTCGGAGCAGTGTTGGGCGAATCAAGAGGACTGCTGCGGCGGGCTGACAGGCGAAGAGGAGGTGCGCGACGGGAGTCGAACCGAAGACCTCAAGAGTGAAGACAGCGGTGCACTCGGGGTGCTGCGCAGCACACGACGTTTCATCACCACGGCGGACTGTTAAGGTTGTACACTGTCACTACTTGAAAGACTGTTAATTGGAAATATGACTAGATTTTATTGTAATTTGTAGTGTTTAACTCTTTTATTTCTCATTATAAGACCTCTATCCCAAAAGAACTCATGGGAATTGCCCACATATAAAGTTTATGTCTCAAACTTGTAACTATATATATATATATATGTATATATATATATATATATATATATATATATATATATATATATATATATATATATATATAGTGTTTACATTTACACAAAAACACCGGCAAACTCGGTTGGTGATTTCTTGTGAAAATCACAAAGAAGAAAATGAAAGCATAGTAATATTACAAGTAACTTTGGACGTTTTAATAATATTAAGGATGTACACTCTAAAAAAATGTGTAATATTTACAAAGATTTTCTTTGTGAAATCATTAGTTTATAAAGTTACAAAGGTAAACTACGTAATACGACAAAGGAATTCTTTGTACCTATATACCGACAGTTCCTGCTGTGTATTTTTTGTAGAATATAAAAGAACACTTCTTTGTAGTTGTACAAATCTTTGTAAATGTTGAAAAATTTTCCTTGTATGGTTATTAGTTTATAGAGTTAAAAAGATTTTGCTTGCAAAAAAAATAGAAAAAATGCGTAGTCTACGAAAATCATGGTTCGCCGGAAATTACTTATGAAAAAATCGAAACCTCTGAAAAGAATTTTTCTGGAATAAAGTGAATGTTTATATTAATTGCGTGCTTTAAAAGAAAGAATTATTACAGAACTGAATGTTGCACAAATAAAGTAAATAAGGACTAAGCAGTATGGACGTCACAGTGGTTTATGAGTCAGATGCGTAGACTTTAAGCGCGGGGAGAGTGGTTCGAAACCTAGCACCTTGAATTTATTATATTTTTAAAATAATTTCATGTAAACGTCATTTATTCTAGAGCTATTACACTTAGCACTTAAATTAATTTTTTTCGTTATTGAAACTACAACTACAAGGTTATTCCTTGTAATTTTAAAAATATATACTTTGTATTTTATTACAAGGAATTTCTTTAGCAACTGGGTTTCCAAAGATTTTCTTTGTAAAAGTAGAAAACATTTTTTACAGTAATGAGCCTTTGTAAATCAAGTTTGGAAACATTAATTTCCCCCAAACTGAAAACTAATGCACGTAATCTGGCAATACATACTCAGAATACATATTACTTCGTGTTAATGTGGCCGACAAACCAAAATCAAACCCTATTGACACATTCTACCCTTAAGCAAATGAAATTACGGCCACCCTTAAATTACATACGGCATTTGTAACATCAGGATAGTCTAACATTTTAAGGTCTATTATTAACTATGTAACAAAAATGATATTCCTGTGGTGGTTGTCTAGGACACATCGTTTTCGCGCAAGACGCACATGAAGGTTGGACGTGGTGACACAGTGCCTAACGCGTAGGCAAAACTGCGTACACGAATGTTTGCTTTATCCCGCCGCGCCACAGGTACGATAGTAGATGTTCGCTGTAAATACCATGCATCTTAGCTAAATACCTTATGTAACAATATTGGACACTCTTATGTTATTATTGGAAATGGTTTTTTCGCTAGCGATCCTAGTGAGAAGTGTTTGCGGTTAGCCTTTTTTTACAAATTTGTTTTACATCTCTTTGCAGTGTATATATCTTTGACATCCATAAAAATAACGTACGAAGTTCCACAGAGAACAGTACATTCATTCTATTCTATGCCATGGTTTCAGTCATTTCTCACTAGGTGGAAGATTTCCACTCTTCGCTATGCTAAGTAATAGATGTGTCCCGCGGAATTGTAATAAAAGATTTACGTACTAGTTCACATAACTGTAACCAACCATTTTTTCCTGGCTGAAGTTGTGGGTCTGTTTTTAAGGAAAAAAATTAGGTGTGTAGGTGAAACAATCGGACTATTTTATTATACATACGTTAAACTGCTTAGTCAGGCTACTCCAACTTTGAGCCTATAGCCGATAAATATAACGTAACGTAAACGCCCAAGTCCTCCCTCCCCTTCGTGAAATAAGGATCACGCGGGCATGCAAAAATGTAGGAGGTTATCAGCTATCTTTGACGAAGAAAATACTCAGAATAGCGAAAGAAATAAGTCACGATGCTATCGATATGGCAGGTGTTTTAGTTGTTTGTTAAACTGTTATAAGTTTTAATTTTATTCCGTGTACATTACTTAGTTTGTGGAGCAGTTTTTAAACGCTTGCCTCATATTCTGGATGGCTCAATCACGATTCCCGGTTCCGGCTATCCTGATTTCGATTTTACAAGATTATCCGAAGTTATTAGAGGCTATTGAATGATATTGGTCCTGACCGATTACCTTACTGCATCCTTCGTGTATCTCTTCCAAGGCCGTAAATATGTTCGAGGACATGTACAACACGCAATAAATAAATAAATATGTATATATATATATATGAGTAAACACAAAATAATTTAACCTACACTTGTAACTCACAGTTTAAATTATCCAAGCTAACACGAAAATAAAAGAAAGGATAGGTTTGTAGAGCGTCATTCATCTTTGTCAAACTTACCACTCAGAAATACTGGCATGGCGTAAAAGTGGCTGATATTACCGTGGGGAATTTTCAAGCGGCGGGACTATCTATAATTCTGCGGTACAGCAGTACGATAAAACCTTCTCCACGCAGCTCGGTCGCTATCCACACTTTGCATACCGGAATTGTTATTTAAAGCGACTTCAGCGTGCAAAAGTCTCTGGGTTTTAGTTACAAGCTTCCCGCCTGGGCGAGCGTAAGGCCTATTTTGCGCATTCGAAGCCTAGAAGCGAGCAGGCGGTAAGGACGACAAAGCATGCACTCCACGCCTCACACTAGCCTCTAGGCGCAAGTCATTGAACTGTTGTACAGTCTTCTAGCAGGAAACTCGCCTCTATGAGACATTCAGTGGTACCCCTATCATGTTATGACGTAGTAATAAATATAATTTTGTATTGTAAACACCTATGCATTTTCAACGGTTCTGCGTCATGATTGTAATACCTAAAGTAGTCCTACAACAAAACCATCCCTTTTCGCCACTTTCGGCAGGGTAGAAATAAACTTCAGAGATACGTGGAAAACTTAAAATTGGTATACACTGGTGTAAAGTTCTTTGAATTCTATCCCTAAGCAGACGTAGGCAACTTACTCCGAGAATGCGGCCACCTTAAGGGCGAGCGTTAGACAAAATTATTGTATTTTCAGTTTTTGAGCCATACCATTTATTCAAATTCTGTTATTAAAATTTTCTCTTCAACAAAACACAGGATATATTATTGGTAAATTGTTTGACGTAAATAATAATGAAATCTTTCATTAATTTGTCATGTGGAATCATTGCAAGAGAATTATAGGTTAACTTTCTAGAATTCTCTTACAATGATTCTGCATGACAAATAAATGAAAGGTTCCATTACTATTTATGTCAAACAGTTTACCAAGAATGTGTCTTATGCTTTTTCAAAGACAAAATTTTGAAAATTCAATTTGAATGAATGTTATGGCTCAAAAACTGAAAATTCAATAAAATTGTCTAACACTCCCCCTTAATATCGCTGCCTACCGGAGAGCCATGGTGTGATCTAGGATAGGGATTTCATGTAAATTATACTCGGCGATTCTCAGACCTTTTTAGTGATTTCACTTTCGGACAGTAACCATGATCTGCACTGAGAAGTATGGAGTATTGCGACAGGAATAAACTCGAATGAAAAATTTATGAGATGATGTTTTCCAGTGTTTTTGCTACGAAAATACTTTCTTTTTCATGGTTTTCAGGGCCTTTAAAACAGCCGTAAAACATCCTACAGCACTGTGGCCAGCACCGACATGAACAATAAGGTCAATAGTGGTATACATGGATCTGTTTTGTTTTGAAAATGTATCAGTCACGTGGTCGTTATGTCTGATCACTTTACCGTTGGTAGGAAGCAGGTTTAGGAGTGCCGCCTAGAACACGTTTCAAATATGTTGCAGTGTGTGTCGTGAATACAGTTTGTTAGAAACTATTCCACATGTACCCATTGAGTCCAAGCAGTGGCGTAGCCAGGATTTGTGCTGTCGAATGAAAAGGGAGGGGGGAGATTTCAAATGGAAAATTTTATACAGGAACACCCATCCCCGCAGTCAAAGCGGGCTGTTCGGAGGTTCTTCCCCCGGAAAAAATTTGGGTGTCAAGGTGCAAAGTGGTGCTATTTAAGCAGTTTTAACATCGAAAAATTGAATAAACCCGTGGTAGTAATAAAAAGCGTCTTTAAAGATGAAAAATGTTTGAATGAATAATATTACTAATGGTTGCTCTGAATATTCCTTAACAGAGTTACTAGTTTACTAGTATTAATCTAGAGAAAATGTGATACATAAGTACGAAAATTATAGATAAATTCTAAACTGTATGGTTCAATTATTTTGATCCTTCATATTTCGCGGGAAGGGGGTGGGGGTGGGATATAACCCGGAAACCCCCTCCCCCTTCCTGTCTACGCCGTTGAGTCCAAATACTAAACTTGATCTCTTCGGAGGACAGAATGTCATTGTAAAAGGGCCTCTGCCTGTTCTTGAAATGCGTTGTAGAGAGTTGTGATTTTTTTTATAAAATTACTAAACGCTCATTATATATATATATATACACTCACGAAAAGAATACAGACTTCAAACTATGTCGCTATAGTTTCGAAAATTCAGCATATTTATTTTAATTACAATTTTCTGACCCCTCAAGAAGGCCAAAAATGGGTTTTTCAGAATGTCTATTTGAAAAATAACAACCGTATTCGAAATCCAAAACTACGTGAATAAGCGTATGATTTTGAACTATGCTAGCCACAAATAAAATAAAGTGCTCATAGCTTAAATTCACATAGGAAAAAGGATAATAGTAAAGCACTGCACGCCAGCTGAGTAGCTTGCGCGAAGAGGCGATAATGTATTACAAACGTCGGTCAACGACAACCTTATCACTCCTGCCTCACGCAAGCAAACGCAGCATATCTAGGGCGGCAATTTAAGACATCATGCTCAATAAAAACACTGTTTCTAAACCTGTCAACGTGCCTGAAATGGTTTTTCCAGGCTGCCATACTTCAACATGTACTGACCGGGTTGTATGTGAAACTCAGGTTGACTCGTTCACTGAACTATGTTACAGACTGTCCACCAATAAAGTTATTCGGTCACCTCTTAAAGAAACATAGAAAAATGTATCAGTTGAAAAATATTGCATGCCAGTTCACCGTTCGGCTCATTTTGGCGTCGTTGCATTTATTGCGCGCTTCAAGGTCGCCCTTATAGTTCCGTCACTGCTGAGCCTCTAACGCGCAGGTAGGCGGTGCCCTTAAGGCCATGGGCCTCTATTTATGCTATTTTAGTACGTTTCATTTTTTACCTAAAAGGGGAGCAGATATCGCAAAACCGTCACACAGAAATGTTGGAAATTGTTACTATGTAGCCTATTTTTTTTTTTTCAAAACATAAGTTTGTTAAATTTTGGCTAATTACTGACGATTAGCCGAAATTATGGAAACTTATGTTTTGAAAGTATTACTCTACATAATTCAACCAATTTCCAACAATTCTTTGTAATGGTTTTATGATATCTGCTCCATGTCAGGATTTAAAAAGTTTATAGTCGCAAAAACAGAATGAATAGGAACTCGTTGCTTGAAGTATTGTTTTCAAGTATATCTGGTTAGTTTATTGTGTTAGCGTTGAAGCGATGTCGCAAGTACAAGAGAAACAAACGTCGGGGCTAAGATGCCAGCGCGGAGGGAGTCGAAACCGCAGAGCGACGGTTGGAGCGGCGTGGACACGTGATAGTTCTTCCTGCGTGCGGACGTTATAAATGGCGGGAAACGAGGTTCGCGATAGCAAGAATACGACCCACATGGCCAGAGTGAACAGTTCGTCACCCTACACGCCCGCGTCCGCTGCTGGAACTCTTGGATTCTTCTCTTTCGAGGTTCGTACGCAACATCTGGCTATTGTCTGAAAGGCTCCCAACTGTAATGCGTTGGATTCGCATTCGTGAGGAAACGGTTTCGATTCCCTGCCCCAGCCATCATAAATTAAATTGGCCATGTTTCCTCTGAATCGCCCAAGGCTTGTGATAGGATAAACCTTTGGCAAAGGCCATGGCTGATTCCATTCTCATCTCCTGTCGTCGTGCGAAGTTCTGTCACCTTTCTGTTATGCCCTCGCTTTCGATGAAACGTTTGACTTGACTTTTCTGAAGGCATTAGCAGGAGTCGGTTCAGAAGGGGATTGGAAACTTAAAAAAAAAAAAAAAAGATGAAGGGAAAACGATCTCATAGCATTGATAGGGGAGGAATTACGTGAACCCACGCTAAAACTCTCACATTTTTGTTAAACTGTCTTGTAAATTTGGCAAATATAATATTAAAAACTCAGATTTTAGAGACCGTAAAATTTAATTAGTTCAAATACCCGCAAGATATTATATATTTTCAGTTTCCAGTTATGGTAAAGGGCACTAGATTTGTGTGGATCAAGTTTTGCACTAGTGTTTCAATACCTTACGTGCTCATCTGCAGCACTGATACATGGTCAGTTATTGGATGTTTTAACTTACACGTATCTTTGGTTTTCTTGAAAATAACAGACGTGTGATATCTCAGTAACCCTATTCTGATTGGCACATTTAAACAAGCGACGCCTCTCCTCAGATACACACTGACAAAAAATATCGTGAAGCTTAGCTGCAGATGTTCATGGAAACAAGTTGGCGCGAAAATCTTTTAATAAAGATCTGGGATCTTCATTGGTTGTTATGATAGCTTATCCTTGAAATTTGTCAATGAAAGTTTTCTGTCCCTGACGTAAATTTAATTCAATTAATTTCTAACAGTTTTATAAAAGTATGAGTATATAATACAACCTTCCATGCTACGAATAAATAATATAGTTACATTTCCAACGACAAAATGAAAGCATAACACACCTTTCCCTCCCGAAAAAAAGTATATATACATTCTGGCGAGGGAAAGGGTCAACGGGATGCCACGAATTTGTTATTCATTATGTAAGTTTGTAAAAAAAATGACTCGTCAACATTCAACCTGTGAAATGTGCATTACGCTTGGCAACACTATAAACCTTTCCTAAAATTTATATTTTGTGTCAGTTGATATAAAACCACTTTCAGTGAGAAATTATAGAAATCTTATTCTTCCACATAATTGGGAATCTTTAAGTTTCAGTCGAGAGAAATGCCCCGAGAACCCCTAATTTTCACAAAAGGATTTTTGCACCAGCTTGTTGCAATGTTTTGTGTGCACATCTGCAGCTATATTTCATTGTCAGTGATGGGGTATTTTTAATTCTCATTGTCTTGAGGTTCTTCCCACAAACATATATACATATTGTGTAACAGAAACCTTAATCTCAATGGCACAGTCAAATAAATAAAAGTCGTCTGCACAAAGACAAGCTGCCAGTAACTACGAAACAGAAGTACAGACGTGCACAATAACATTTAAACAAGTTGGTCTTGGCGAAAATCAGGTACACTTAATCATTAGCTGACTGGATTTTTTCTGTGGTTATATTGTTATCGTATTTACACGTCTGACATGTTTTTGATGTCAGCATATATTTTTATAAGTGGGCTACATACATATGTTCACATAACGTATGTAACTGTTAGTCACATATTGAATTAGGACAATTTTAAGCCCTTGTTAGCAATAGCAGGAAACGACGGTTTTAATGAATTAAATTTATTTGTAGGCCGTTTTAGGAAAAGAGATATAGCCAAATCCTTTAATGACTACAACGTCCGCTTGTGCAGCTGCCCCTTTCCTTCCCGCTTCTCATAATTTCCCATGAAATTTGTGTGTGTAACGTGCTCTTTAATTCAGTGAGAATCAACAATTCTGTTTCGTAAGTACAGAGTAAAGAAAATTATTGTACATTTACAAATATATTGTAAACTTTACAGGAATTGCTTGCAAATGTACGAATATGTATGTATATTTACAAACATTTTTGTATATATATATATATATATAAAATACGTATACATTTACAAACAAATTCTTATACATTTAATAACACTTTGTTTGAAATGTCACAAAAACCTTTTTACCAACCTGTTTCCAAGATTTTGTTTTTTGTAAAAGTAGAAAAATTTTTGTAAAATGTGTGTGCGTCTTAGGTTATTTTGTTTCACATCAAATACTCTCCTCAAAAAAATATATCCTAATAGTCCTCACAGGTATTTGGAAAATTTAGACCACTTAAATGACCTGCGACATTCTTGTTGTAGTGCCTAGACTGATAAATGTTTATGCATTAGTTTACAAGCATTTTTTGTAAAAGTACGATTTTTTTTCAACTTTCGTTTTGACAATTTACGTGTATTTGTGTATGCATTAATGTGTTAAGTATATATGTATGCAGCATTTAGTAATGTATGCATGTATGCTTGCTGCTGCCGTTGCGTAGTGGTCAGACCACTCGCTTCCTAACATGGTAACCTGGGTTCCTTTACCAGTGGGGCACCCCCCGAATTTCGTATGCTGATAACGGGGTGAACACTGAAGTTTTGGTAATGTTTTGTATATAAGTGTACATGTAACATGCTTAGATAGTTTTATGGCGTGCCCGTTGATATTAGGAGCAGCCGCACTATGCTAAGCTTTTCCTAGGAACGCCAATGGGTTGTCTTTACCATAAAAAATTCCAGTTTTATTTAAGTAAAAGCGTAGGGTTGCAGAATTTCATGAATATATTTCCTTACGAATTAAAACTAAATTTTATGTAATGGTAATTACTAACCTATTCACATGCAATTATTCAATAATTAAAATATTTTTCTGCAATAATGAATCATAAACACTTGTTTAAATAACATAAATAGGGCACCAAACGAGAACGTGCAAAGCACTGCAGCGACGTGTATATTTAATCTACCAAAATTATAGTCATTTTATCCAATTTTCTTTCCATATTAATGTAAATATTAGCATAGGCAAATTGTTATTTAGATTCTCCCTGAGTTTGTAACTATTGTTGTTATTAAATTGTTCAGATAACTACAGTGTGGTCCCATTAAGCTCTCAGAATACATATTACGAGCATCAGCTAAATTACAAACAATACACAATATTTGTTACGAGAAATACATTAATAAGCTACGGATGTGTATCAGCTCTGGCAGAAATGAAGTATTTGACACTTCTTGTTTATAAATTAAAGAAACGAGTATGTTACTTATTTAAAATTAAATGTAATTTGTCTCATGGGTAGAGCGACGATTTTATGACGGAAATATTTTTGCAACATTTGGTTTCTATGCGTTATGTGCACAGCTACTGCTCTGCTACATCGTCTGTGATTGAATGATTTTACTATCACTTGCCTTGGAAAATTATAGACGTACGGAGTCACAATAATCGTATTCTGATTGGTGCAGTCAAAAGAGAAACGTGTCTGAACAAAGACACGTTGCCA
This sequence comes from Medauroidea extradentata, assembly GCA_003012365.1. Taxonomy (NCBI): domain Eukaryota; kingdom Metazoa; phylum Arthropoda; class Insecta; order Phasmatodea; family Phasmatidae; genus Medauroidea; species Medauroidea extradentata. Next base: position 10,244 of record PNEQ01133824.1, read on the forward strand.
ATAACAATGAAGCATAGCTGTCGAAGTGCACGCTAGACATTGAAACAAAGTGGAGCAAAAATCTTCTCGCGACAAAATTGTGGTCCTAATCATGGGTAAAATCCCGAATGTGTCGCGAAGAAATGTTTTGCACTATTTTGTTTCAATGTCTCGCGTGCCCATCGGCAGCTTTGCTTCATTGTTATTGGCAGCGTGTCTTTGTTCAGACCACGGTCGTAGAAGTATCTACTGGTCTGGACACTCGCCTATCTACCAATGTATTTTGCTTGACCCCCTTGTTGTTTGGATGTAGTTCGTCAAGTTACCGAGAATGTTGTACTTTTTTTGCGCTGTTTTCCGGGTGGTCGGACTCAAACTCCGTTCACTTTTTTTCATTGTTAAATTTATAAAGTAAATAAAGATTGCTGGAGCATTTTCTTAAATTTGTGAGCGAAGGAAGTATTTCATAAATTGATAAGAAATACTTTTTGATAAATTGTTTACCTTAGTGGAAAGGAAGTGGGCGGAGTTTGAGTCCGACCGCCCTAAGTGAAGCGCCAATAAAACACAATATTCTCGGTAACTTGGTGAACTACAGCCAAACAACAAGGGGATTAAGTTTCCAGGCGAGAGTCCAGACCTCTTCTTCCACGACCGTGGTTCAGACACGTCTCTTATATGACTGCACCAATCACAGTAAGGTTATTGTGACATACATATGTAATTTGTGAGTAAAACGCTTATACCGGTGAGAGTTAATTCATCCAAAACAACTGAACATGGAGCAGAGCTGCAGGTGTGCACACAAGACATGGAAACCATATGGGGCAAAAATCTTTTCGCCATAAAATCTAGGGTCTGTACACGTAAGCTGTTCCCGGTAGAGACCTCAAATGTTCGCTTGTGGGAATCGTGTCGGACGGTGCTGCTGGTTGGAGGGTTTTCTCAGGGATCTCCCGTTTCCCCCATCCATTATTTCTGGCACTGCTCTATAATCACATCATGCCGCCCCTCTCAAGTACTAAAGGCTTAAATGTTAAGTGCTCACCAATATATCTTCAATCAATCAATTCTAAAGAAAAAAAGATTACACTTAAAACAAAATTTCTTCATGCATACGGCAAGCTATCTGTTGGCGCAAGAACTATTTTTACTTCCAGAGCTATGATTAAGGTAAGTTACGCGATATGTTATTTATTTTTTTTTGCAACGTGCAGAAACTTACAACATTGCAGTGTTGAGATACAATTATTTCTAATTAACTAAAAAGACACTCTGCGAGGTTTCGAACCTACGACCTCAGAATTATCAGCCTACGAACGTAACCAATAGACCATTAGTGGTTTATGGCCGTAAGAGTTCCTCCATTGGAATCCACGACTACATTGAAATATTTTCTTTGCTGTTTTTGACATTTGAATGGCAATGCTTTAGCTCGCTGTTCACCTACTGAAAGGGAGAAAAGAAGTTCCCTTTACTTACTACGCGTATTTTTGCTGAATTGTGAAACTAATATAAAGCACATCCTTAAGTAGTCTAATTGTCCGACGATGAATCTCATCATACCAAGTCAAAAGGCGTACTGAAAAACTAGGTTTAAAATACGTTTATATGGAATATATTGTGTGTATATATATATATATATATATATATATATATATATATATATATATATATATATATATATATATATATATATATATAATCACATAAACTTCATCAAAGTTTAGACAGTTGTAATTTCATAATAATATTTGAGAGTTTAGCTATGCCAAAGGCATATAAAATTAAAAATGTGTTTAACTAACATTTAATATTTGCATAGTAGTTTTACTGCCAAAGAAATGTATAACATAATATATAAGCTATGTACATTTATTAATATGTTCGATATTTGTGAACAAAAATTTCTATTTTCGGAAGGAATTTTCAGAAAATTTTAGTTAAGAGTGTGTGGTAGATAAATAAACGCTGAAAACATCAATTGACTTCTACGCTTTTTTTCGAAGCCAATATGGATAAAATATTCAATGACAACCCTAGATAATGGTATTTGCTAACTTTACGAGTAAATATTTATCCAAAATTACTAATTCGTTATGCGTGATATCTTGCGCCGCAGTTAAATGCACGGGGTTCCGGCGTCAGAGATTGTGCCTCAGAAGTCTGTAACATTGGAAACAATTTATTTAAAACGTTGGCTAAAACTATTGACTAGGATTGCTGTTAGTAAATTTTCGCAAATTGTCTTAAGGTAACCTACAGTTATAGATTAATTCTTTTAGCTTTGAATTATGTACTACGCCCTCTTAAATTAGGTTACTTTTCAAAATGAAAGGAAGAGAGTACAGAAAATATTTGCACTACAAGCTAAATTATACAGATGAATTGTTTAAGAAAATATATTTTCAGGTGAACATTTAAAGTGCCAATGACTGGTTTTGCAAATTTTTACTATAAATTATACGCTGACGTGAATGCACTCATACAAACACCACATCGTAATAAAACATAAAATTTGGAAGTCATTATACACTTTTTAAAACATGCGTTAGAGGTTCTAAGCAACAGTACTGTATATGGAAAAAAATAAAAACCAAGAAAATAAAAAATATGCGGATTACGCTCGAAACTTCGCAGTTCATTTTACGTCATTGTATTATTTTTACGCGAATTTCTAGAGTAAATTTACAAGTATTTTGCCATTTCAAAACCGTTCTTTGAAAACTGAATTTTTTACGATTACGTCTGTGTAACAGTAAAAATTCGGCGCCTTAATAAAACACACAATTAAGTCTAATATGTCCATGTGTTGGTGTATTTCTACACATACATTTAAAGTGTGTTTTTACATCAATTTTCTAGAAAATAGGCCTTTATATTTACTTTTTGTTTAAAATAAAATCTTTGTCCGTATTAGCATCTGTGTAAAATTGCATTTTCTGTAGTTGTTTCCCGTAATGACATGGACAAAAATGTTAAATTACCAAACATTTATGTGTGTGAATGTACGCTTATTTAGTACAGTGTTGGCCACGAAGCAGTGCTGCAGTTGTGATCATGAGGCTTTGCAACAAGTTGTTGCTAAAATATTTTCGCGGGAAGTATCGGTGCTTAGTGATAGCGAAAGAACCTCGTAGTATTTACGTTTGCTGAAGATTATTTTACTACTTTAGGTGAGTCAATTTATACCATAGGCAAACTTCGAAGAAATAGGGTTCAACTTGATATTGAGATTAATTTTAAAAAATAATTCGATTAAAGCATGTATATCTCACTACAATTATATCAGATCAGTCACTTCAGTCTGAGCAATATTCGGTAGAGTAAACAATAATTTTAAAATATTTCTGCTAATGAGCAGCGTTAACTGGTTGCAGCGCTACGATGGACTGGAATCATCAGTATGAAAACAAACCTGCCTCTCTCAGGACTCGAGCACCGAACCCCTTGCACCGTACACCTGCGAACAATCAGCTACTCTACAGCGTCAGGTTTTTCTTTGGCACTTGTGTGACAGGTAGGATCGTCAGAAGTTATATATATATATATATATATATATATATATATATATATATATATATATATATATATATAATTCGGGTCAAAAATGGAGTAAAAGACAATTACGATAGTATTCCCGTACGTCAAACACCAAGTTCGCTTGCCAAAAATCTGTTTCTAGTTGACTTTTTATGTTGTTACTTTAGGGTTGTTTGAGTTATATTTTTCTAAAATTTGGGAATACGTAATGATTTTATATAATGCAGCAGACTATCAATTAACGTAACATATAATGAGAAAAATAACGTCACGCGTATTATGTATTCTAATCATAAGAGTTTGCATTTAAAATTAATTCGTACAAATATTACGCTATTTTAAAAATTTTGATAAAATACATCTTGATCGTTGCTTAAAAACTCACAACTCAACTCTCTCGGGAAGCGATTTTAGAGAAACAACTTTTTATTCACCCGCCGCATGGTCTTGCTGGTAACTGATATATTATCAATTTTATCTAAAAAGTTAATATGAGAATAGAGAAATGTCACAAATTTTGTAAGAATGCAATATGACGTTAGCCAAAATTAAAAATGTATATAATTCTTTTTATTTATTTTCATTGTAATTTTCTACTGTAATTTATAAGTCGATATGTAAAGTACGTTTTGTCACTTGAAGAGCCATAGAGAATTTTAATGCTTCCTTTAACATTATAAAAATGATTGGAAATAATTTTAAAAACATTACTTTAGTCAGTAGCCTTATAAGAATGAAATTCAAACAAATACTTATTTTTAAAAACTATATATAAGTTAAATTTTAATGACATTCAAATTTCAAAGTGGTAGCCTATATGTGAGAATAAAGCTAAAATATAAACTTTATGTTGCCAAAACATAAGAAAATTTCTTAGATATACGTGTATGCACATACGTCACATATTTTAATATTATATTTTAAAGTTTAATTAAAATTTATTGCAGTCGTGAACATGAAGCAAATATATTCATGATGTTCTATTTTTCGAAGGTTTAAAGGGGTATTGTTGAGTTCATTAAAAAAAAAAATTAAATTAAATGTTGGTTTCAAACTCCCACAGTCCGGCTATCAATGATACTTAGTTCAAACGTTTAGCGATGACACGTTACGTAAAGTGAAATAATGTCAAAGCACCAAACTATAATTCGTTACCACAACAAATTGATTGTTTGGTTCACAGTTTTAAAAAAAATTACGTTACTGAATTTTCCTTTCACTTTTGTAGGAAGTGTGTGGGATGAGCAGTGCATCAGCCTGCATCCGACGCTCAACCAGATGACGTTATATTGCCGCGTATCTAGCGTAATAAATTTCCTCCGGAAAGAAAGGCTTATGAGGTCAGCTTCCTGCCTCTATCTCCCTCGCTATCTCTGAGTCATCGCCCGTGTTCTAGTTCATTTGTCTGTACACATGTGTATACACGTATCATCATTTATGCATATTTGTATATATCAGGTAACTATTGTTATGAACATTTCGGGAAAAATAATTTAACCCAGCTTGTTTCAGTGCCTGAAGTGCACATCTGCAGTTCTGCTTCATAGTCAGTGATTAAATGTTTTAACTTTCAAGTGCCTTGTGCGGTCCACTTGCAAATCACAAACGTGTGGTTTTTTTGCGGCAACCTTACTGTGATTGGCACGGTAATATGAAATACGTCACTTACAAAACAACACGAAGGCAATAAATATGAAGCAGAGCTGCAGATGTAAACGTAAGTCACCGAAATGGAAGTAAATGGTGCAAAAGTATTTTCGCGAAAAACTCACGACCCTACGAATACTTGGGGCAATGCGTATCCATGATTAGTTTATGCGGAAAGGTATAGTTGTATAAACTACAGGATCGTATATATTTCTAGAGTGATTGAATTTTTTTTTTCAAGTGTGAAATTTTGAACGCCGATCACGAGGGCATAAGCCGGCGACTTATTTGTGGCCAAGTCAAACGCGGAAACACTCTGCAGACAGCAACGAATGGTAAAATACGCGTACAGAGAGTTGAAATCTACTTTATAATTCAAATAGTTTACCGTGAAAAGGTATACGATAAATTCATATTTTACTTTGTGGTCAGTCTAAAATGACTACAACTATACGTTTATGTCAGATTTACTATTGGTAGAGGTAGGGCCTACGAGTATTTTGCATAATCATCTGGAAGCAGCCTAGACTTCACATACCTATATACGCTCTGGTCATAGTCGAATATCCGTTGGCTACTAAACGTACAAGAGGGTACCAGATGATATCACAACGAATTGTTTAATTATTTATTACTGGCTTTCAGTCGTCAAAGTTGTGACGTAACTACTGTCGTCTAATCAGAGAACTGATAGTAAAGAATACGTTATTGACGTTCAACCTGACCTTGAAGCGATACGCGAAATAATCGTGACTCTAACAATTGGCTGTTGAAATATTTGATGGAGGACTCCGAACCAATAATAAATACGCTACTAAGTACAGCTCCAATCACGTGGTACCACTGTTACAGCCAGCAGCCAATGAGCAACTGTTGTCTGCTTGGGTACGCAGAGGTTCTGAGAGACTTGCCAACAGCACAGACTAAATAGTCATACAGACGTGAAATGACGAGGCGGCTCATTTGACACGGGCGAACTCCGCCGCTTATTGGCTGCCCGAGGCTTGTTCATACCAGCCTCGTCTATGTTTGGCTCCAGCATACTACGGTATGTTTCCTGTTGCCCTAACTGCCGGTTAGCAGGCAGGCACCTTGGGCTGATTTACTGTAGGTGTTGCTGGCCAAGGAAGCCACTTTGCTGGCGTGTGTGACTGAGCTAGCTAGCCGTTTTGCCGGCTATTTCACTTCTGTATTCTTGAATATTCTGTGCCTACATGTCTATGGAACGGCGAATTCGTCAGTTCTGTACCTACATCGAGTTAGGAAAATTCAGCACATTTTGCTTGTCGAATTGACATAGTTGGGTTGTTCTCTCAGAGAAGCGCTGCTTCATTTGGTTGAGCTGCCAGGGAGCATTATGCTCAAGTTTTCAGTCGCATGCGAGTTTGGAACAGAGTTGTGTTTTTTAGGACATGGAGAAACTAATTTTCGCTTGTAACGTAAAATATTGAGAAACCGAAGAACTAAACAAAGATCACTCGGCTTCCAACTCGCATGCGACTGAAAACTGGATCATATCCCCCAGGCTGTAGCAAATGATACTGCCGAGCAGACACTTTTACTCCCCAGCCATCCGCGCTGTTGTCAGGTCGTGTCGGCGATCTTCTCTTCTGAAACACAGACTAGCGCACGTTTACTCCCCCTCCCCTCGTCCACAACGCGGCTTTTCTTACTGTTGACCATAAAACAAGTCCCCAGGGTTGCCATATCAGGCCAACGCTCTGTGAGGGTGTTCATCCGCCCTCTACCTCGAAGGACCTTCTCTGTGTCAGAGATATTTCACGAAGGGTAATGGTGGTGCGTGAAATGTCACGACCGGGACGAGATCGCTGTTGCTCAAATACTCGTAGCAATGGGGTGGATGCCATCTCAGTGTTTTCCTTTTAACGATCGCCAGCCTGAGCATATGGAATTAGAAATGCCATTTTTTTCTTTTTCACACATTAAGAAAATACGTTATTTATTGTTTTTGTTAATTGCGTCCGTAGGCGTAATAACTGACGAAAACCTGTCGCGGAATGCTTATATTACTAACTTGTGTAGAAAGGTGTATTACTCGCTGCATAGTTTAAGGCATTTCAAAAGACTGATGCCATCCAGCTTAAAAGCCACACTAGTCCGCAGCCTCATAATGCCCATTATTGACTACTGTGACGTGGTTTACCACAATTACAGTGAATGTCAGGCGGCATGACTTCAAAAATTTCACAATACGTGTGTCAGATATATATTTAATGTAAAAGCTCATGACAGTGTAACCCTCTACCTCAGAAAGCTGCCATGGCTTAACTTAGCGGAAAGACGAAACACCCACGCTCTGTTCTTGTTGCATAAAACATTGAACACTTTAACACCTGGTTACCAATATAAACGTTTCGCTTACCAAAATGATCGACATACTTTAAACACACGCTCCAAAGCAGACAATAGATCAATAATACCTCTATACAAAACTGAATTTTACTCCCAATCCTTCACTACTACTGTATCAAAGTCTTGGAACAGTTTGATATTGGAACACAGGAACATAAAAAATGTTTCTACCTTTAAGAAAGTAATCAATAAATACTATCTTACTCATCCCAGTGAGCTAAATGCGCAGGATTAGTAGTTCGTAAATTGAATGTAATTGTATATATGTACGTGCTTCAGTGAGCACATTTATGCGCGTGCCTCTGTGTTTGCACGTGTGAATGTGTTAGAGAGAGTATACTTGTGTAGTTTAATGTATGTTTGTGTGCGTGTGTGAATGTGGTTCCGTCCTTCACCTCCTTCTGATCAGCCCCTGATCTTTTTACCGTAACTTGTTAATTAACCTGTTCAGTTTCAGTTATCACCTCCACTATTTCAGACATTTTGTGTATTGTATGTAGGGATAACTTGTGCTGTTTTGTTCTCATTAGTTTTAAGTGCACATGAATTTTAATAATTTTAATTTTTAATGTATTGTTATGTTTCTAAAACAGTAAACAGATGTAATGGGTCCAGTGGAAGACAAGGCAAATATGCCTTACCTGCGCCTGAAATCCGCAAATAAATAAATAAATAATAAAGCTAGTGATTAGCTAATTAGTGGTCCTAGCTTTCACTGTCTCCCCAATATGGCGGGAGGTCCGGGGGTCCTTTCCATAGAAATTTAAAATTTCAAGGTAAAAATAGCGCTATTTAAGCAGATTTTTATATCTGGACATTGCAAATAACACTTGTAGAAATATTGATATTTTTTGAAGATATTGTTTTGCGTGATGAATTTAATAAATACAAACCCTAAACACCATAAGACATGTAAGTAGCCAACTATCTGGGTGCTGTAGTGCGCATGTGCAAAGTCCATGAACTGAAGAAAACTGTATATAGTTTTACGCTTTGGATATATCCATTTCTTCCTTTCTCTGTGCGTGCGTCTGTGTATGCGTGTTTGCGAGGGTTACCAGTAGATACTTTAGTGTTAGTTTGGCATTGTTCACGTGCTTGTGAAAAGAAGGTTTTGAAGAATTCTCCTCCACTTCTAAAGGAGTTGGCAATAAGATTTGTTGACACCTGTTAGACCTAATGGGTGGTCCTGTGCATACCCGGACCACCTCGTAGCTTCGCATATGATTGCGTCGTCGTCGTTCATGGCAGTATGCTGAACGGAACTTGAATTCTTGAATTGCGTGTGTCGTGTGTGCTTATTGGGGCGGTTTTGAATTACAAATTAATATACTACGCATGCATTTACGAGATAAGTAACGGCAACAGTGTATGCCGTAACCAATTAGAGTGATGCAGAGAAAACAGCGTTATAAAACGTTAGCTCGCAGGTATTTAAACCTAAGATTACTATTGAGTTAAGCATATATACAGCGCCTGTTAATTTAATGAGTAGAGATTATGGATAACATTTATCGCAGCAGTGTAATGTAATTGTAAATATTGTATAAGTCTATGTAAATAAAAGCACGTGGCAATGTTTACGTTTACATGCAGTGGAATGATATAAACTGGCGGAAAATATAAATTAATCAGGGCTTTTCGAATGCTCACTTTATCCCAAATCACCTATAGTATTTATTTTTAATCTAACAAGAGAGCAATATTTACATTAACTTTTCACAAGCGACCTATCCATATACAGTAATAGTTAGAGACCGAAAAAATTCGCGGGTTCAATGATATGCAGGCTAGCCTCCAAGAATATATTATTAATCAAGCGAACATCAGCTGTTCATTGGCTGCTAGCTGACATAATGAAATGGGCCCGCATTTAGTTACATTTTTATTATAGGCTCATCGACTCCAAGGCGGTGTCAAATAAACCAACAACCAATTGGGAAAGTAACACGAACTTACAGTTGCTGGCATTCTAGCTTGTGCTTGAAAGAAAAAGCGAATTTTTCTGATCTCTTAGTAATAGTTTTACAAACATTCCTAAATCAAACAGTAACGTGTTATAATTTGCGGCTGCATCTAGGGGGTTTGCCCGGTGTTTCTCACTCGAAAGAATCTACAGTTCTGAAAATTTTAGAAGACTTTAATTCGTATTGAATAAGGGATAGAAACAATATAACTTTACCAACAGCCAACTCAACAGTAAAAAATTTGGCGAATTTGACATGAAAAATTGGGTTCACAAAAATGAAATAAAATTATTGAAACATCATGATCGTGTAACGATATGTTAATAAAAATGGAAACAATAAGGGAAAGAGATACAGCATCCCCTGTTATACTCGTAGTTCAAATGGTATGTACTGAAATGACATTCAGACATTCGGGAAACATAGACTTATTATGCAATACAGTAGCCAAGTCTTATAACTTTAGAGTGAAAAAATTAACTTATAACAGCAGGGAAAGTATTTCGTTTTGAGGATGCAATCACACGTATTCATTATGATGGATTTGAAAGTAATTATCTTGTTTGGAGGAAATCGGTTTTATTTAGATAAATCGCTCTGTTATAATATTATACCTATTCGTGTAGAAATTGTGAGCTCTTCAGCCTCAGAATTGAAAGTAGAAAACCCATCCCACCCAACTCGTTCCTAGGCTTCTTCAGCGTCCCTACGGGATCATTTCATGTCTTCGTTCAGGTAATACAGATGTCTTCAGGCACCATGAAATAAGTCTACGCTCAGGGTGTGATAACCTGGCCTCAGTACCCTCCCCCACACAATAACTAAAAATAAGTTTATAAATCATAAATACTGTCAAATTTCTAAACGATGTCCCTTTAGTGTTCGTTACGAGAAGCATGTTGCTATGGCCGTCTTTAGTAGAAGGCCGGAGTCTTGAATGTGGCAACACTGCATCGGTGGCCTGCTGCTTGTCACTTCTAGGCCACCCTAGTCTCTGCAACGTGTATAGATGCAGCTTTAGTGGCGTGTACACGTCTACACTGACTAGGGCAGCCAATGAGCGATGGGCAGCCGGCCTCCGATGCAGCTTTGTCACATTCAAGACTCCGGCCTTCTACTAAAGACGGCCATGATATTTCAGGATAGAGTGCCACTGTCAAGACGTCACCGCACATTAGAATCACCATTTAGGACCTTGACAATCTTATAACTACCATTTTCCAGATTATTCCTTAAATTAAAGTGTTGCATTCAGATGCATAACTAATTTATAAGTAGTATTGCATTAAACATCTATACGTATTTCCTCCGAAATGCAGCTACACCGTCTTCGCTTAAGATCGGCATCATTCGCTGTTGTTAGACTACTTTATTTTTTCCTTAACTTTTATCAGAGAACAATTTGAAATTGACAAATGTAGTGAATAATGTTCACCTTGGCACTACAGTTAATTCATGATAATTGAACTTGAAATGTGTGATTAGGCCGTAAACAGAAAGGCAAATTTCGAATATCAAAACAACACTTGTATGATTGTGGTCTAGTTATGTGTTAACAGTTCAATGCCATGCATGTAGGCTAGCGTATTGCATTTAACATCTTTTATCTCCGAACGAATTAAAACAAATGAATAAATAACCTAATTTGACGAAGGATGCCGTGCCATAGGATGTTTACCTACCTCGGAAACCTGGCAGTTGCCAGGGTAGGATTGAAAGTGTTTTTTTTCTTAGATCACATTATTTCAAAATGCTATACATATTTTATTTTGATGTAAAAGCATGTATTGTAACAACTTTGCTGTCCTGGGCGCAGCCAAGTTCATTTTGGGATGGAGGGCTTACATAATTAAATAAATGACTTAAAATATTTTTTTTAATTTATTACAATCTCTAGAAAACACTCTACATTAAGTATACAACCTTAAGGTTTACACTCTTTTGATCAATTTTTACAGTTATTTTACAGGTAATCTCCCCAAAAGTCTAAATTACTACTAAAGTATATAATTAATGTCTCTCTTTCTCACAAATATGTTCAACGATCACACAAGTTTCTATCTAGAAATGTCTCGCAACGCACAACTACAGTCTAACCTGTTCGTCCACTCTCACACATACTCACACCACTCCAAGAATGCCATCGTCGTCCACACCAGCGCAGTATCTCCTTAATCTGCTGATCCCGCCTCGTCCCTCGTTGCCGAGTATGTCGTGAACACTCAACGGCAAACGCCACAATCACTCTGTCGCTGCTCGCTGATGGCCGGTATTTATAGTCACCTGCGACGACATCCAGAATATTTTCTGAGCTTGCTGACAATGCTGGATGGTGTAAGCTGAACTGTTCCCGGTGTTGCGGTAGCATTCAGTCACATCCGAGCTGAATGCTTGTCACGGATGACTCATAGATGACCACCCATTCAGATGGTCCGTGATGTCAGAAATCGAAACACTGTAAGTGAGGAATCACATGTTTGTGATTTGCAGGTGGAACCCCAAGAGACTGAGAGTGACAAACATCTAATCACTGACCATCGAACAAGAGTTACACATGATATGAAAGTTATTGAAACTAGACAGGGCAAAATTATTTTCGAGAATATTACATGTCTCTAATTATCTGCGTACTTTAGCAGGCAACAGCTGCTCATTGACTGTTTGCTCAATCAGTAATACATAGAGACCTGTAAAACTCGCGTTTCCTTTAAGGCACAAGCTATATATATATATATATATATATATATATATATATATATATATATATATATATATATATATACATATATATGTGTGTGTATGAAGATCCTGACCCTTTCGCAATTGATATATTTGACAGTTCCTGGCGAGCTCTTAACCAATAATAAAGAATCAAATAAATGCACGCCTAATCGTGTGGTATCACTGTGTCAACAAGCAGCCAATAAACAGCTGCTGCCTGCTTGAATACACGTATATTTTTGGAAACTAGCCTACATGTCAGTGAAACCGCGAATTTTTCCAGTCTCCAGTTTCCAGATTTTCGCGAAAAGAATTTTGCAACAACTTGTTTCAGTGTCTTGCGTACATATCTGCTTCTCCGCTTCATACTCAGTGATTGTATGTTTTAACTCTCACACGTCTTAGGGTTCTACCCGCAAATCCCAGACACGTGGTGTCGGAAAAACCTTTCTCTGATTGGTACTGCCAAATGAAAGACGTCTCTGCACAACAACACAAACCAAATGCCCTTGAAGCAGAGCTCAAAGGGTGAACATAAGGCAGTGAAACAGGTTGTTGCAAAATTCCTTTCGCGAAAATCATAGGGGTCCCTAAGGTCCTGCTTTAACTTACTTGTTTATAATTAATGCACAACCCTCCAGGAGTCGTCAGGTAAGCCAAGTTATGTTTATGAAAGTGAAAAGACTTTACCGTTCTTTGATTTCTAACTTGTACTCAAAAGAAATCGCAAATTTATAAGATCCTTTACTGTATCTGACTGACTGAGTCAAATGATAAATGTCTTCTCACAGAACTATACCTCGAGACAGGAAGTTTTCGCAAAATGTTTTGAACACCAATTTGTTTCAATGGCTTACGTGCACACCTGCAGCTCTCCTTCGAGTTCGTGATTGGATGATTTTGCTCCCAGCGTCTTGGAGTTCTAACCGCAAATCACTGACGTGTGGTGTCGTAGTTAAACATGTGACTGAAACAGTCAAATGAGAGACGCGTCTACACAAATTTAATAGCCAACAACAACAAAGCATTGATGAAGATATGCACGTAAGGCAGTAAATATAGTCACCCCTCTTCGGGGAAAAGAATTTGGCACCAATTTTTTAGTGCCTTACGAGTAGGGACCTGAAAAATTCGCGTTTTCTTTTAGACACAAGATAGAATTCCACCAACTGCAAGTCACTTTCATAATTTTGACATCTAGTCTAAATCGCTGAGCCAATAATAAAAATTTAACTCTATGCGGACCCATATCACCGTGTTAGCGAGCAGCAAATGAACAGCTGTTTGCTTGAATGCACATTTATTCTTGGAAACTAGCCTACAGGTCAGTGAACCTGCTAATTTTTCCGGTCTCTACTTATGAGCTTATCTGCGACTCTGCTTCATGGTCAGAAAAGGGATGTTAAATTCAGACGTCACGGTGTGGGGGAGTTCGTGTTGTACCAGCAAATCATAGACGTGTGTTGTCGCAGTAACCTTATTCTGATTGGCACAGACAAACGAACGACGCCTTGGCACCAATACATTATACCAATAACCATGAAGCAGAGTTGCAGATGTGCACATAAAGCAGTGAAACAAAGTGGCGCAGAAATCTTTTCGAAAAAACTTCTGGTCTCTAACTTTAGCCAGCACAAAAATCTTTTTATGAAATTCAGGTCTTTATTGTTATGGTTTTGGTGCCTGCAGAAATTTGGGTCCCAGTCGAGCATGTGGCTTAAGAGGCCTGGCAGTTTCGTGGGAAACCGATTGTACTTCCTCCTCCGGGGATGCGGTGAACAGCTGCGGTTGTAGTTTTCCACTTCTTTTATTAAAGAACAGTGTCTCTAGGAACTCAAGCATACACACGTAGCTAAAACCGTTTCCTTCACAACAAAGAAAAACATTTCTTTTCGGATTTCTCAGCTTGTGGAAAAGAAATCATTAGGGACCGGTAGATTAGTGAAAATATTTTGGCACCAACTTTTCAGTGCCTTACGTGCACGCCCGCAGCACTGCTTCTTCGCCTGTGATTGGATGTTTTTAACTCCCAGCGTCTTAAGGTTCTACACGCTAATCTCAAACAAGTGGTGCTGCAGTATCCTTGTTCTGATTGGCCCAGGAAAATGAATGACAACTTTGCACAACTACTGTGTTTTGTTTAATCTCATCATTGTGTCGTATTTTTGGGGTCCGCATATTTTATCTGTAGGGACCCCTGTTTTCGCAAAAAGAATTTTGTCCCAATTTGTTTCGGTGCCTTACGTGCATATCTGCAGTTTTTATTCGTGGTCAGTGATTGGATATTTCAACTCTCACGAGTCTTGGGAGTCTATCGGTATATCACAAACACGTAGTGTTGGAGGAACGTTATTTTAATTGGCTGAGTTAAATGAGATATGGCTCTCCTCATAGACACGCTGCCAATAATCATGAAGTAGAGTTGCAGATGTGTACGTAAGGCACTGAAACAAATTGTGGCATAATTCTTTTCGCGAAAATCAGGGGTCCCTTTTTATCTGTTTGTCCTTTTGCCAAAGCAGGCCCCAAATCTGTGTTGTCTGCAATGGTGGTGTATGATTTTTCTTTCTTTTTTTTTATTTGGATGTCCTTGTTTTACTTGATCCGATTCGATGCATAGATTTTTATGTTGTTTATGTATACAATTAACTTATATGCCTATTTATATTTTCCTATTCTTTGTACTTTTCTTTTACGCACATCTGCATCGCAGTGGATAATGTCCCTCAAAAGTACATCCAGCCATTCACTCCCATTGCACAACTCTTTCAAAGATCTAAAAAATTATTTTTGTGACATTGCGAATATATGTTAGCAGTAATAGTAACATTATGGAAATTTAAAATATAATTTTATAATATTTAAATGATCACTACTTACATACAATAGGCATATGTATCCAGATGTGTCAGTATATTAGCCTGGCAATTAAAAAATGTAATATGTAATTGTAAAATGTGCCTTACTGTTACAAGACAGCATCTACATAGAAACATGTGCGTGTGTGTGGCTGCCACATCCCTTTCTCCTGCCCTCACCACTTTCAAAAGGATTGCTTATCACTGCCAGCTGTCCGGGAGGCTGGGGAGTGCGCGTTAACAAGTATCAAATTTTTCCTTTGAGCAGGCCCTGACATGAATTTTATGTAAACCAGTCATGCCACCTTCGATCTTCGGGTGCTGTCCAATTAATTGTCGTCAATGGAATAGGGAAGAATTATCTGTATAGGGTCACGCGAGACCAGCAATGCAAAAGGCGGTGGCCGAGTGGACAGGGACTGTTTGGCGTTTAGCCGGTAAGCAGAAGGTGGCGAAGCGGTGATGGCGGCGGCGACGGGCGATGAAGTGGCGAGGGATTAGCGCAACCGTCAACAGGTGGCAGCAGTGAATAGACGAAAAGAGCGCGGCCACTGGAACGTTGGAAAGAGAACGCTGGTGGTACATTTATTTGTGGAATGAACGAGAAGGTTAGACTCGAGTTAAAGGAAGACGACAGTTGGTTTTAAAGAGAAATGTCGAGAATCAGACTTTTGAAATGTTAAGGTAGACTTTTTTTTTTTTTGCACTTTTGAGGCCTGGAGGTACGGGAGCGATAAAGATGACACAACACACTCATTACCCCTTACCCTAGCCTCTAAGCGGAATTCGCTGAACTAGCGTGCAGTCTTTTCGCCCACAACTCGCCTCAGAGACATTCAGTTGTCACCCTATCATGTTACGGAAATATTTAAGACGAAGGTGTATTGTATACATTTAAACCTTTTAAATGATTCTGCGCCCAGATTTTCGTTCTGTGAAAGGACCACAAAATAAAAATTTTCTCCATTTTCGGCAGCTAGAAAATGTGCTTTAATACATAGTGATGAACATGAAATTGGTGTACAGACATGTAACGTTCTTTGAATGCTATTCCTAAGCAGGCATCACTCGTGCACGTTGAAAGTAATTTAGCCATTTGTGTTAATGACAAATATTAAGCAACTCTTTGTGAAGGGTAGGAATATTGTATATATGACTATTGTTTGACGAAAAATAAGAATTACGTGACATGTCACGTCAGTATTTTGGTAATATTACTTAATAACCTATGGAATTTGAATCAATATATATCTAAGTAAGTCTTCCATCCATGTCATGTCTGACTACACTCAAGATAACAACTTGTAACACAACACACAGTCGTTTGTAAACTGTTACATTTAAAAAGAACA
This sequence comes from Medauroidea extradentata, assembly GCA_003012365.1. Lineage (NCBI taxonomy): Eukaryota > Metazoa > Arthropoda > Insecta > Phasmatodea > Phasmatidae > Medauroidea > Medauroidea extradentata. The sequence goes on from PNEQ01133824.1 coordinate 26,684, forward strand.
AAGTTTGTCGTAAGAGTCAGCAGAATTGACCTCAAAACTCTCGAAATTTCTCGCTGGTGTATTGTAATAAAAATCACGGAATGAACACGAAGTAAAACTTCTATCGGTCTATAAGTAAAGAAATTGGTGTTGATTTTAAAACTTATTAATTTTTTTCTCGCTACAAATAAATAAGAAAGTAAGCAACGAAGTAACACTCTTTCTTATGGCCAACTCGTTGTTTGTGGCATCTTTAGTAATACAAAATCTCAGCGCAAGAAGCCCAAGGGTGTCATGAATTTGCGTGAATCCACGAATTCGATATTCGCACTACAGTTTTGCGTACGTTGGCGCTGCGACTTCACGAGAATGGCAAGTGCCAGCTAGCAGTGACGCATAAACAGAAGTTCGTACCCAAGTTTATTTCCACTGCTTCGCGCCCCGATAAGTCGGCTTCTCCGCGAGCGTATAGCTGTGGGCTCGTCATGTTCTTAATCAAGCGGCTGAGGTCCAGGAAACCACAAGTTTTATCTCAGCATGACGCGTGGTTACAAGCACGTGCTAAGTGAACAGAGCTGTGACATTCACTTCTTTGTCGACGCCCCTAGACTTCTTCACAATAAGTGAACATTCTGGACTGGGCCAAACTTGGCCTGGATTTCAACAAGGAGCAAACAAGGAGCGAATAAGGACCACAAATAGGTTTACTGTACATTTTTTACTCCAGTCTGACCAGGAGCGTATCCATATATGTTTTGTTTTGGAAAGTAGGACTAACTGTATAAACTGTTGGAGTGGAAAACAATTTTGCGTTGCAAGAACTGTAAACATTCGTGTTTGTGAATGCCCGCCTGTGCACATAATGAAGAACAGAAAAAATTAAATATAATCACAAAGTCATAATTTTGTTTATGTTGGAAGCAAATATTTAATTTATAAGCAAACATTTTGGGAAGGAAGGGAGGATAGTAAATTCTTTAGCTCCTCCCCCCCTAGACTTGGTATCTTTAACAGAAGGTCCCAAGTCCTGGACTTGGCACCTTTTGCAAGTTTCACACACACACACACACACACACACATATATATATATATATATATATATATATATATATATATATATATATATATATACTAGCTTGTTTAACGTATTTCCTGCATAGTACTTGGTTCCTTTTGTTGCTGACAGCCGATAGAATACTTAGGAGACTCGGAATCTCGTATAACCTGAATTTGCTTAAAAAGTGGACTCGGTCGCTTTTGCAAGTTCCCGATTCAATTAGAGAGCGAATGATGCATGAAAATCAAATTCGTATTTTTGGAAGAGTATAAATAATATATAAAACGTGTGTACGAACATCGGAGCTGAACAAAATGCATAGTAAACAGTTAACTGTCAGTGTGAAATATGAAAATAAACTGCTAAGACAAATAAACCATAACGTCTAGTGATCTGAATTTTCTAGAATAAAAATCAGCTAACAAAGGAAGTGCATGGAAATTTAGACATTTCTTTTGCATTTCCAGCAACTTCGGCTTGTAATTTCTGCAGAACAAAAACCCAAGGTGATAAAGAGATGCAGTAGTAGGGAAATGGGACTGCTGGGACACTGCCTCCTGTCTGGGGAGCAGAGGAGCAGCTGCCGCCATCTTGGATCAATCTGCCGCCATTTTGTTGTGCATAGCAGCCATCTTGAATCAGTCCGCCATCTTGTATTACATCACAGCGGCCATTTTGTTGTGCATGGTAGCCATTATGTCATATAATGTCACATTAAGTCATATCATGTCACATTATGTCATATCATGTCACATTATGTCATATCATATCACATTATGTCATATAATGTCACATTATGTCATATCATGTCACACTATATCATATCATGTAATATCATGTCACATTGTCTTATGTTATGACTTATGTCTTATGTTATGTCTTATGCCATATGTTATGCCTTACGTTATGTCTTATTCCTTATGTTATATCTTATGCCATATGTTATGTCTTATGCCATATGTTATGTCTTATGTTATGTCTTATGTTATGTCTTATGGTATGTCTTATGCCATATGTCATGTCACATAATATCGTCCATCTTGACGTGTCCTTAATCTCGTTTCAATCAGTCATTTGTTTGAGGGAATTTATCCCTGCAGGAGGAAACTTTTTCCCTCGAAATTTCTTTCTTCGTCTGCTGGGGAGGTCATGTTTGTTTCCATCATTAGCTACTAGGCGGCGCTAGTGTCGCAGTTTGTTTCCATCATTGATTGCTAGGTGGTGCTGCAGTCGATATCCGCCATGTTTGTTCCAACGTCTACATCACCGTCTGCTAGAGTGCTCTAGTATCGCTATTGATGTAAGGTCGAAGTTGCTTGTGTTTGTATATGGGAGAATATACCTTATGATTTTATTTTTAGAGAGTTAAAAATTTTTAGTTCTCCGGGTGTTGGTTTCGAACTTGCAACCTTTGTGATACCAGACATGTGCCCTAGCCCACTGAGATACGAGTACATTGATGAGAGGATAATGTTAAATAGTGTATATATAAAAATTACATTTTGTAGCAGATAAATGTTCACATTTAATTTATTTTCATTTACATTTTTAGCATACCTATGTCTTATTGATTATATATATATTAAATAGTATTAACTATTTCTATCCTACGAATCCTCAAAGCGGGCAATTGAATCATTTTCATATGATTAAAATAAATGCACGAACGAATCCTCAAAGCGGGCAATTGAATCATTTTCACAAGATTCAAAATAAATGCACGCATGAAACTCAAAGCGGGCAATTGAATCATTTTTGTGTGCTTCAAAAAACCTGCAAATAAGCGCACGCATGAATCCTCAAAGCGGGCAATTGAATCATTTTCATATGATTCAAATAAATGCACACACGAATCCTCAAAGCGGGCAACTGAATCATTTATATGTGATTCAAAAATACGCAAATAAGTGCACACATGAATCCTCAAAGCGGGCAATTGAATTATTTTTATGTAATTAAAAAATCTGCAAATAAGTGCACACATGAATCCTCAAAGCGGGCAATTGAATCATTTTTTATGTGATTCAAAAAATCCGCAAATAAGCGCATGCATGAATCCTCAAAGCGGGCAATTGAATCATTTTCATATCAATCAAATAAATGCACACACGAATCCTCAAAGCGGCCAACTGAATCATTTGGACACAGGCTTCAAGCTGAGGAGCAGCTAACATCAAAATCTGCAATGATAAGCACCTTGTCATCAGCTGTCTAGAAGCAGTACCGGTAACTATTTCTGCTCTACGAATCCTCAAGTGCAGGCAATTGAAGCGTAAAAAGTTTGCAAAGTGGGTAAGTAAATAAATTACATTATCAAATAAAACAACAACGATGTTCGATTTTATGTATAGACAGGTCCAAGACACATGCATCGTAGACTGCGACTTGAGAAAAATAATCGAAACATCATATATTTTTAAAAAAGAAATGTTATATAATCGACTGAATTTGTTCAGAGATATCCGGGACATAGACTACTGTATGCAAGAGGGGTCTAATCCAACACCTTGGATTTTTTTACCACAGTGTATATCTGAAAGGTGATATAATACACTGAATTAATTTCAAAATGTCTAGAGAGATATAATTTAGAACCCTCGTAGGTGATGACGTGAGAATTTTTTTCGTCCAGCTCGATTCCCACATACGAAAATCTGGAGACTGACCTCGCAAAACTTGGCGGGAAGGCGAGTATCCTAACCATAGCTATTTTTCTGCCATCTCGCTGGAGCCACAGACACTCTTGTCCGTAAAACTAATTCCTAGCTATCAACTTGGCACAAACTGTCTTTTATTTTCGCATAGCGAAAGATGATGACGATATTGTTTCCCTCTGTAGTCTACCAACAACAATATAAAGCGCGTTTTCTTGATCATTCGTTATTCAGTTTGCTGAGAACTGTCAACATTGAATATTTTCATCCAGCAAATCATTATGTCATTGTGACACCAGGCTTAAATTGGGTATCGTACTGTTACTGGTCACGCAGTCTATTGCGAAGCTTTACAGAAATATGTGATGGTACTTATCACAGCCTTTATATAAGCGAACCACTAAGCCACGAACCATATTGTCAAATCATTGATTGTACTACTTATGGGCACTGTGCAGTCTTCCACATGCGGCAAGAAACACAGTTACCCTGCTCCGAGGAGGACGTAATGAGATTTTCAAGTGTCTACGACAAGAAGATACGGCTTAATACTGAAGACTAAAGTAAATTGTGATGGCATGCAGCAGCGAAAAGGCAAGGGCTAGGTGTACAC
>PNEQ01133825.1:0-10816 GCA_003012365.1 Medauroidea extradentata
CAGCGTGTGGAGGTTAAACCCGCAAATCACATACGTGATATGTGACAGTTATCCGTGTACTGATTGGCACAGTCAAATGAATAACGACTCTGCACAAAAACACTCTGTCAATAGCCATGAAGTTGAACTGCAGGTGTGCACGTAAGACACTGAAACAAAGTGGGGCAAAAATCTTTTCGCGAAAACTACCGGGCCCTACCAATAACTGGATGTTTTTAACTCTCAGCGACTTGTGGTCAATACCGTCAATCACATACGTGTGTTATCGCAATAACCTTGTTCTGATTGGCACAGTAAAATGAAGTACGACTCTGCACAAAGACACGCCACCAATAACCGCGAAGCAAACATACAGACGTGTACGTAAGGCATTGGAACAAGTGGGCGCAAGCAATTTTTTTTGCGAAAGTCCAGGATCCCTAGGATGCCCCTGCCTTGGGTTGTTTCCCCACGTGGTATTTATTTATTCATTTGTTTGTAATAGACAACAACATGGAGCAAATGGAATTCAGTTGGGTTATACAAACATTTTTATATAAAAGTATTTAAGTATGTTTACAGCAATAGTATTACATATGTCAAGTTATACGCCTAGTAATAAATAAATACTATTCAGCAGTAGTGGCATTGCTGGAAATAAACTTCAGAATATCATAAAACCATTGCAACCTTACATAGGACATATACGCACGCGAGAATAATCTTTTCCTTGTACCGACCCATAAAATAAGAAAATTAATCGACAAAAAACTAAAAATTAACGCATTATACTGATTGTAATGTCCTATAAAATTTTTATGTAGTAAATACGTTGTTGTTTATTGAATTTACGAACGTTACTGGACATTAAGGTGATATTCCCTTATTTAAAGTGATGTGTTATACTATCTTGCGTTTAAAATGTTCACAGCAATAACTGTCGAAATCAGGAAACCTTACGGGAGGCAAACAATATCAGTCGTGTTATATACTATTCAAGTTCCCCTCGACCTACTTATCGCTACACTTGACCCAGTTCATACAATATCCTCCAGTCTAACTATGGGAAAGGAGGTGAAATGGCTATGAGCAGACACGGCCGGAACATTCAAGACTCTTTTTACAACATCAAACTCAGTCTCTGTCCCCGTAACTTAGCTCTATCGACAGTTACGTTAGATACTTTCATGAATATTCTCGTTACAGGGCTGGTTTTATAGCCCATTTAGCGCGCTCATCTTTCAAGAAAATCGGCCTCGTCTCCTGTAAGTTGAACATCGATTACGTGTTTTTTAGGAATTGCTAAACAGTGTTTGTCCCTCGAGCACATTTATACACGTTCTTGCAGATACACGACCATCTTTTACACTGGAGAAAAACTATTTGTTGCAGTTTTAAAACGTTATTTTTTTCTTGCCAGCGCTATTGCATAGTACTATAATCAGAATCTTCCTACACTTGATCAACACGTGTTTTGAAGTATCATATTTACTAGAAATGCACTATGGCGAACTGATAAGCAGTGAATAGAAATTCAGTTTACAGCAATAAATTGTTTGTTGTCTGTAATTAAAATAATTGCATTCAAAACTAATACCGAATTCTGTTGATAAAAGCGAGATAAAGGTATCATTTTAGAATAAGTTGTATTTTCTTAAAATACGTATTTCAAGTAAATATGTTTACTTTAAGCTATAGTAGGGGGAACAATATAACAGACATAGAGTTCAAATTTAATAATATTTTAAAACAATTTATTAATTTGTCTTTAAATTCAAAGAGAGTGGTACTTTTAAATGTTATTTGTTCTGTTTCACAAGCCAAATTAATAAATTTGTATAAATATCGTGTAATTTAAATTGTATATTAAATCAATCTCTACGCCCGGTATTATCTTAATGTGTAAAAAATTTAAATTAATAGTTATACGAAAACTACAAACATTAATTAATCGAAGTTGGTAACAGTCAGCAACTGTTAAGGGTGGAGTTACGCAACATTTTAATGGTCTCAATAGTTCTTATATTTGGTACAATATATGATTTGTTTTGTAAACATACATTGTGACTATTTATTACATTAATGATAATGTTCTTTCTATCCTTCGTACTTCGTATATTTTGTGTAGAAGCATATCAAAACTTATATCGGAATGAAACAGTATTATGAAAAGAAGGGAAATCAACTGTCTAACATAAATATTCACACTTTATAACAGTGTTGCGGGCTACGTCAAAACATAAAAATAACTGCATTGAATGTGTTTTTTACTTTCGAAAAATTGCTGAATTTGAAATAAAAAAATTACCAATTCTCTGCAATCGGCAATGTCTCGTGGAACAATTTAGACGGCAGTAATGCTGTCTCAACCAAGTCCACATAACTAGATTAGGTCAAGTGGAATCCTTTCCGAAGAATGGGAATACAAAGGGTCTATTTATGCTACGAAAATTTAATCCTGTATTGAAATATCGCATTAAAATTGGGCATATGTGCTAACTCGGGCCATTAACAAATAGCTAATTTTATTTAATATTTTCTTAAGTTTACATGTAATAACAACAACTAGATTATGAAGGTATAAATGAACAATGCCACTGACGTCAGCAACAAAATTGAATTCAGTGTCGTGATGTGATGTTGGATCATTTGTAGACAGAATTCTTGTTAACTTCAGACGGCCTCGGTGAAAATAATGTTCTCGTCATTTAACACTGACGAACAGGGCTCAGTTTAAGGATTATGATGCCCTGGGCAGACATTAAATTGCCGCTCTACCTCCTCCTTCATTAGTGCATGGCCAATAGGCGTTAATGAAAATTCACGAGGTTAGAAAAGGTCAGTCAAAATTTCAAGTTCTAGGTGTTTGAAATTTTACCCCAGTTATGTTTACCCTTCACCGAAATTTCAACTAATGGCCTCTCGGTCAGCTACTAAAACTAATATTATATCTTTATATATAAAAGACAACACTGACTGACGTATCAAACTGCAGCCCAAACTACTGAACCTAGAATTGTGAAACTTTTTGTGTGAGTTACCGTCAGGTTGTTGGCGAGCAGTAAGAAGGAATTTTTCGAAATTCGACCTCTAAGGGGGTGAAAAGGGGTGAAAAGTGTTTTCGAAGAAACGTCGATAGAGTTCGAACCTGACGACCTATCATCGTGATTTTTACTTTAATAGGACACACATAAAAATGTATATAAGCCAATTAAAGGATTTTTCGATATACAACATTTAAGGAGCTGAAAAGACCTTAAATCTGTCGAATCCTTCGGAATAGAGAGTAGGTTTTCACTTCAAAAGGTTGCTTACGTAAGTACCCAAAAAGTAGTTTTAGGATTTTTGAAATTTGACCCCCAAGCAATAAAAAGGGACGATATATTTTTTTTATTAATATTCTATATCACTGAAACACAATTGACTATCGGCGTGATTTTTACTTCAATTGGCTACATATAAAATGTCTATGAATGTACTCCAAGACGTTTCGAAATTATTTAATCAAGGGGATGTAAATACGTGAATTGTGTTTCCGATTATTCCTCCATTTCTATCGAACCAATCGAGATATCTAAGTGGTCTTTATCATTGAAATGTATTTTCAGAATTCAGCCCCAGAGAGATTAAAAATAGGCTAACACGTCTTCCCGATTCATAATCGACATATATCGATCACATTTATTTTTATATAGCGACGTGATTTTGGTTTAAGATTGATTCTTACTCCAATACCAGAAAAGAAATTTCAGGAATTTTCGGAATTCCCCACCTAAGGAGATGAAAACGGGTGAAAAGTGATGAAATGTGATTTTAAATTATCGTTGATATATCTTGAACCCAACGGGATATTGTGTTTTACATGTCCAAGAGACACAAGTTAAGTAGTCCAAATTTGTGATGCATGGGTATTTCGAAAGGAAGTCTCTTAGGAGGTGGGAAGACCTGGAATGTGTTTGAACTAAAATTCGTTGTAAAGGCTGTACAAAGTGCAAGTCTGAAACAAAAATAGTACAAGGCAGATAAAATTAGAGTAATTTGGATGAAATGTTCAAAAGAGATGAAACTTGATTATGCATTTCACTATATACTGAAGTTACTCGACTGCATCAGCCCACGTATACCAGCTCACTAATCTCAAGGTTGGGGCACCAAATACGTTTATATTTCAGCGAAACGTTACCCCGCCAAAGTTCATTAATGCCCCTTAACTTCAAGTGAAGGTTTTGAAAGACAAATATGTTATTCAGGGCACCATCACCAATGGTTGTGCTCGAGGATAATCAATCTTAATACCGCGTGAACTACGTATCTCATTCGATGAATCTCTTATATTTAACAGTCTGTAACAACCACACAACGTCAACTTTACTGTGACTATAAATAAGGCCCAGGCGAAGTCGCTGTTAGTGGCAGGGCAACTAATCATACGTGTGACAAAAAGAGCATGTTGGCATAAAAATGTTTCGCGATCTTCCATCATCTCTAATGTTGGTATATCGCGAAACTTTTTTGTGTAAAGATACCCTTGAAATTGCTGAGTTTGTTGCCATGTGCATGATTATGTGATACACGTCTGACACAACGTAGCTGTCTGCAGACCTATAATAAGCACCAAATATTATAATACCGGGATTCTTGTTGGCTCGGTCAAATAAGGTAACAGTTCTACTTACAGGGAAAAGCCAGTGAGCTTTTGATAATCTGAACGTACGTAGGAACTCAGTAAACAATCAAGTTATCCCGCGATAAACCATCATCTCTATCTATGTCATGACAATATATATAAAATCACATCAGAACAAAAAGTTAAAATAGCTGAAACTAAACAAAGTCAAAATTATGGAAGATCTTCCTTTTAAAAGCTAAACACCGAAACGTTATACCAAAAATAGTGTTCTCCAAACTTAAAAAACTTTCTTTTATTTGCATAATTAAATGTGTCGTTCTTAGGGGTATCAATACCCATCATCTTGCACACAAATAATTCATTGGATAATTAACATTACAGATGTTATGTAATGTTTTATGCAGAGATGAGTTATACTATACACCTGCGAATTGCGCGTTGTTCTGTAAGAACAAACAGGACTCCATGTTAACGTGTGCTAACAAGAATTCCGCTGCTGGCTAGCAGTGTGTGAGACCCGCCTGAAAGACTTCTTCAAACAATGATATAATACCAACTGTAGAATACCCGCTTTCCAGTAATGCAGGCACACAAAGAACCGAAGACCCGAGGCCAATGACGTCACGGCGTGTGCTCGGGTGTGTATACGCAAGTGGATTCTAACCTATCGCAAAATAATAACGCGAAATTAGAATTGTTCTTGTTATAACAAACATGCATGAAAACGCCCACAGACTCCTGGACTACCCTTGTCACATGTACAACTGGCCACTCACTGGAACAGCCAATGAACGAGTACAGAGAACACACAGGACTGTGGAGTCCAACCGGCTGGTCGTTGAACCCACGAAATTTCTGGATCGTAATAATTGTTAACCACACCCATTTGCCGAAACTGCAAAAGCCGTACCTGTTTTAAAAAATCAAATAGCATTTGAGAGTGGCTGGTTCGACTTGGAGACTAAATCGAAAGTACTTTCTACTCCGTTGTTATCTGAGGTGAAACGGGACTGACGACGGACTGATTCATTGGTAGGGTCCTTCAAAATTCGTGCTACATTCTGATGACTCAGTAGAACTCACTGCTCATTTACATTCACTATCTGAGATCCTACTGGTCACCAACTTCTACATCTAGGACCACAAACATTTCGTGAAAAGAATTTTGCCCCAGAAAGTTTTCTTGCCATACATTTACATCTGCAGCTATGCTTCATGCTTATTAGCAGCGTGTCTTTGAGAATTGACGTCTCTCATTTGACTGTGCCAATCACAGTGAGGTTACTTCAACATCACATGTATATGGTTTACGGGTAGAATCCCAAGACACGTGAGAGTTAAAATTCCCAATCACTGAACAAAAGCGGAACAGCAGTTGTGTAAGTAAGGCCCTGAAACATTCTGAGGCAAAATTATTTTCGCGGAAAGTTCATAGCCTTATCTATTTGACGTCAGTTACGTGTGTGACCAATTTACGGGAGGTGTGTCACTCCACCACGGAACGGTTAAATACTGGTAACAAGGGTTCACCGCGACAAACCACCACACTGTTAGCCGACGGGGGACGTCGAACGGCGAACGTACCTACATCCATTTGGAGTCTGGTGTACTGGCAGGAAATAATACAAATTGTACATGCCCCTAGTAACTGGAACTAAATACTATCATTATTAAATTACTTGTTCTGTAATATGGCAGATGATACAACTTAAGGGCTAAGGTACAGAGGGGCGTATGACTGTGTGGAGTACGGGCTGACTATGACCTTACTGAGATGAGGAGTGCAGACGTCAGAAGTAAAATCAGAAACATTTGCAATAATAGCATTGCAATTTTACGTAGATAAAACAAATTATACTGCAGCGTACGAATAACAGGCATAGCAATATTATACACGAAATTCTGGTACGCTTAAAATGAGATTTTATGAGCTTAAGTGTATTTGTATGTAACAAAGAGTGTGTGTATGTATATATGTATGTACAGTATAAACACTTAACATGCGGTCATATATGCCTGCAAACAATTTACACTAGAAAATAATCCGCGAAGAAGCCGTAGAAAGGTAAAAAATGCAAAATAAACTAAGTAAAGCTCAGTATTTACCTAATGCATTCAGTAACAAAATTAGGTTAAAATACACGTCAGCCATAATTTGAATAAATAGCAGCAAATATATTTTTCGGGCGAACGGGATTACGTGGGAAGAATAATCCCAGTTTCATTTGTCATGCAACGAGAGGTAAACTTAATGTTTCCTTCTCAAGGGTTTGCCGTATTTATTTGTGTCCGGAAAAGGGCCACGAACAAAGCCTGGGAGTTTTCCAGAAAAGAATTTTGCCCAACTTTGTTTATGTGCATTAGTTGCATAACTACAGCTCTGCTTCGTGGTCAAATATTGGATGATTTTAACTCTCAGCGTCTTAGGGTTTTAGCTGCTAATAACAGACTTGTGGTGTAGCAGTAACCTGCTTCTGGTTGGCACAGTCAAATGACAGATGTCTCTGCACAAATTAACACAAATTAACCATGAATAGAGACGATGTTATATCGCGAAAATATTTGTGCCAACATACCATTGAAAAAACTGTAGTTTTTCTTGACATGTATGATTGACTGAAATACGCCTGACACAACGTACCTGTCTGCAAACCCATAATAGGCATCAAATATTACAATAGCGGGCTTCTTATTGGCTTAGTCAAATAGGGCAACACTTCACGTACAAACGAAAGCCATTAATCGTTTCAGAAACTGCACGAATGTTGAAAAACAGCAAACAGTCAAATTTCCCCGCGATAAACCATCATCTCAAACCGTGAAGTAGACATGCAGATTTGCACGTACGGCACTGAAAGAAAGTGGTGGAAAATTGTTTTCGCGAAAATTTCCAGGTTCTAGCAATGAAGGTGCCGCATGCAAGGGAGGAGGGCGCGGAGGTGTGTCCAAGGCCTTAAACAGTGGACAAACACTCCTGCTCTTCGCGGTTGAAATGACGTCATACGTCTTATGCAAATACCGGCCTCCCCTTGTCGCCTCGCATTTCCTCCGTCACGTCTGTCAACTGTTTCCGCAAACAGCCGTCAGTCTCACGGTCAAGGTCAAGGTACAGTCTCTGAGCGCATAATGCCGGCGTCCCCCAGCAGTACATCTCGAGCTTCCAATAAAGAATGACAGCAGATAAGATCTTTGATCGCCGAACTGTCATCTGCTTTCATACTATTATACGTTAAAATAAAACTATCATAGCCGCTTACATTCAGCGTATATGATTATTTCTTCGTTTTTTAGTCTATGAAGAAAACATGAACTTTTTTATTACAGCGAAAATTATATTTACCGTAAATTATAATAATGGTTTAAAATGTATTTGTTGGCGAATGATTAGCCCGCCATCATACCAATAAATTGCTTCGTTGATTGATCCTCTATTAAACGTTAACAGTTTTATGTGAATGTATATATATATATATATATATATATATATATATATATATATATATATATATATATATATATATATATATATATATATATATATATATATATATATATATATATATATATATATATATACACGCACTACCATATCACATTCTCCCTTTTTTACTGCTGTGTGTCGATGTATACAGAGTGTCCATTAAGTCCCGCTATCAATTCAAAAATTCATAGCTTGCAAACTATTAGAGATAGAGAATTGGGGCTTATTTACAAGGTCTTACAATTTTCAAATATTTTTAGTTCCATAATTGCAATGTGTGTCCCGCTAGTAGCTCGAAGAACATCAGGGTGGTATTCGAGTTCTGCCAGCATTTCAGCATTAACTTTTCTGATTGCTTCGTTGATTCTTGCCCGAAGGGTAGCAGTGTCACTGACTGATGTTTTGTACGCACGATTCTTGACGTATCCCCACAAAAAAATGTCTTAAGGAGAGCGTGGGGGCCATGAGACTGGACCATCACAACCCATCCACCTCTCAGGAAATTAGTCATTCAGAACATCTTGAACGTTCAAATTCCAATGTGGGGGAGCACCGCCATGCTGGAAGATGATGGACGGCTGCAACTCTTAGATCTGTGGTAGCAGGAACAGTTCAAGCATGGCCAGGTAAACAACTGCCATTACAATTCTCTCTGCGAAAAAAAAATGGTCCTATTACCCCGTCGTGCGTTAGGCCATATTAAACCTTAAGCTTCGGGCAGTCACGAATGTGTTCACGTTGCAGTGTTGGTTTTCAGGGCCCCAAATCCTAATTTTGTGGCTATTAACATGTCCAGAAATGTGGAACGTTACTTCATCCGAAAACCGGCACTTTTCCAGGTAGTCATTGTCTGTTTCTATGGAGGCCAGCGTGGAATACATACCGCAGAAAACGATTGTTTGGCTGCAATGCTTAGACCATTTGAACTCTGTACGCATAAAGACGTAACCTCTTACGTCTGACTTTATGGACAGTTGATCTAGCTTGATTGTAATCCGTGGGATGTGCGACAAATTGACTTCTCAGGGCTACGTTGAAATGCAGCTCTCACTCTGCCAACACTTGCTTGAGGAACAGGGGGACGTCCACTTCGAGGAAGGTCTTTGACACTGCCTGTCTCTTTAAAGTTGTTGAACTAACTCACTATGCTTGTTTTTGCCGGCGTGGCCTCCAGTACTTACATAGTTAATGCCGCAGTATCGTTGTTGCAGATTTTTATTCTGCTTACCACATGACACATTGAAAATTCTCCTGAGTGTCGTCATTTTGATGCAATCCAATTCTGCAACCAAGAACAAAAAAATTGAGAACTGTACAACTTTAAAACAGACCACAATTCTCTCTCTTATAGTTTTCAAATTATGATTTTTTTAAATGATGGCGGGACTTTATGGACATTCTGTACATACAGACAGGCACGCCACCTGTCTGTTCAGTACCCTCCTCTCTCTTCCCCCTCCCTTACACACACGCACACACATGCGTACACATTTATGAATGGGTATGTTGCCGCAGGTACACGTCCTTGCCGCCCAGCTCGGTGAACATGCTGTCGCTGCTGATAGAGTCGAAGATCCGCCTGCCACAGTGCGCGGCCCCGCCTAACCGCGCTGCCAAGCGGGAGCTGCTGCAGACCCAGGGAGAGCGTGACTTCTTCCTGGGAGTGGTGCGGGACGTCGCCACGGACCTGGATCTCAAGTCTCTGTCGCACAAGACCGTCGACAACCTGGCCGTGCTGTTGGACGCCGACGGTGCGTCGCTCTTCCTGGTCGAAGGCCCGCGCGGCGGTCGACAGTTCCTCGTCTCCAAGGTCAGCTCTTATACTCAGTAAAAACACTTTGTGCTTCTACAAAAAATTCTTTGGAAACTATTTTCCAAGAAATACTATTGTAAGTTTACAAATTAAACTTTCTAGGAAATTCTTATAAATATACAAGCGTGTCTGTATATTTACAAACATTTTTGTATATTTACAAATTATACAGTTAGAAATAATTTTTTGTACATTTTTACAATTGTTAGAAGTGCCACAATTTTTTCTTCGGCAACCAATTTACAATAACTTTTTTTGTTAAATTACGAAGTATTTTGTAAAATGTGAGAGGCCGTTGAAGGTTATTTTGTTTCACATCGAACAATCTGCTCGTAAAAATATATCCCACTTGTCACCACAGATATTCGGAAATTTTAGACCTCTTTAATGACCTGTGACATTCTTGTTGTAGTGCCTAAACTCATAAATGTTCTGACATAGGTGTACAAGTTTTTTCTTGTAAAAGTACGATTTTTTAAAATGTCATACTAAGGCTTCTTATACTTCACGTTAGGAATGATTGATTGAAGATATTTTGGTAAGCACTTAGCATCTAGGTGTTTAGCGCTGGTGAGGGTTAACATAATGTGAGTGTTGACAGCGCTGGAATGAAGAGACAGGGGAAATGGGAAGTTCCCTGCGAAAACTCGTCAACCTGCGGCATCATCCCGCACGATTCCCACGTGCGAAAATCCGGAGACTGACTGTCGGGAATAGATCCCGGATCGACTAGCTAGAGACAAGTGCTCCTGCTCGTTAGGAAGCTGAAGGGTGTTAGAATGTGAAAAATTAATAGTTTTATACTTGTAACACACAATTAGTAGGGCCACGATTTTGTCGCGAAAAGATTTTTTGCCACACTTTGTTTCAGTGACTCACGTGCACATCGGCAGTTCTGTTTCAAGGTTATTGT
>PNEQ01133825.1:10916-31106 GCA_003012365.1 Medauroidea extradentata
TCTATGTTCAGACACGTTTCTCATTTGACTGCACCAATCAGAATAAGATTATTGTGAGTCTGTACGTCTATAATTTGCCAAGGCCAGTGAGAGTGAAATCATCCAACCACAGACGATGTAGCAGAGCTGCAGGTGTGCACATGACGCATCGAAACCAAATGTTGCAAAAATCTTTTCGCCATAAAATCGTGGCTCTAACAATTAGGTACTTGAAAATTACGCAGCAGATTAGACTCCAAATTACTGTATGCTCATCTGACTTCTGTTGTTGGCCGTTAGTATGCGTGGCGCCTGAAGGACTCTCTCAATCAATTATATTAGTAAACACGCTGGAATGTTGGCTGTTACGTTCCAACATGCTGTGTATAATAGTTAAGAGATGGTGGTATATCGTGAAAATGTTTTGGGCCAACGTATCCTTGAAAACGCAGTAGCTTATTGCAACACACATGATTGGGTGAAGTACGACCGACACAACGTCGTTGTCTGCCGATCAACAACAGCCATACAAAATTACAATAACGGGATTCTTATTGGCTCAGTGAAATATGGCAACAGCTCAACGTACAATAGAAAGCCAGTAATAACTTGGGACACCAGGTTTTCTCGAAAATAGTTTAGCCTCAGTTTGTTTCAGTGCCTTACGTGCACATCTGCAATTCTGCTTCATGGTTATTGGCAGCGTGTTTATGTGAAGACCAGTGTCTCATTTGACTGAACCGATTACAATAACGTTCCTGCAACACCACACGTCTGTGATTTGCCGGTAGAATCAAAAAGTTCGTAGTAGTTAAAACATCCAATCACTGGACACGAGCAGAACTGCAGAAGTGTACGTAAGGCACTGAAACAAGGTGGTGAAAAATTCTTATCGCAAAAAACAGGGCTCCCTAACCATACACTACCCATACGGGTTGTGTTTCCTATTTTGTAGCGTGCATACCTAATTTACACGTTCATCCTTCGAGGCAACACAAGATACGCGAAAGTTAGGTATAACTAAGTTAAACGTCTATGTAAGTTCTAGGGGTTGCCTATCTATTTTAAAGGTAATACTAATGGAATACTGAAATAAAATAAAGTGTTCAAATATTGGTGGTTTATAATCCATTGATAGAGTAAATCTTCCAAAAATACTGATTACGTTATTTGTTTTCAGAAACAAGCCAGTAATTTGAAAAATATTTTAAAGAATGACTTAAAGACGTTAAACAGGTGGTGAACAAGGATTACATTAGCAACTAGTATCAAGGTCATTGTGTTATATTGGAATATAAAGTAAACAACGATCGTATTGGCCAGCAGATATATTAGCGAACGACGTCTACAATTCAACATAAAAAATCAAGAAAACTACTAGAATTAATAATATATGATAATGAAAAATACTCACGGTTTTGATGTTCTTGTCTTGCGATGTCTCATATAATCTAATGGCTACTCGTGAAGGATAGGCTTTTCTCACTACTGGCAAATCACTCACACAATCTTACTAGTACATGAATCTAACAATTATTTTAATCACTAGACAAGTAAAGGAAAACTGAAAACCCTAATCTGCTACTTGGCATTACGTCGCATACTTAGGTCTCCATCTAGCCCACCGGGACTTCTTATAACATAAAAGGTTCTAAAGGCCCGTCATTCAAAATTCTTTGAAAATTCGAAAAGTTCACCGAAACATGGCTGACAGGTATTCATAACACACGATCGTCTCTCTCGAACCATTAAAGTTACTCAACAGTCACGTGTCGATCAATGCAGACTAGCACTCCATTCACGCTCTGCGTTCCACAAGGCGCGCGCTACTCAGCGTTGTATGACGTCACAGGGGAACCGCCCTGCACAGTAACCAGGGACGGCACGACTGGAATCTGCCGTTCTTCGCAACACTGCCTGTGCGTCAGCCATACTACAGATGTTAATATGGAATGGGAGTGCGAAGGAAGTGTTGACATAGGCATCCGGGACCCTCGGAAGGTCGCTGCTCGTCGAAAGTACCAGAAGGGCCCTCAGCGCACGACCGCATCTATCACAAAACCCATCATCTGCCTACAACCTAACGTATGGCCTTCGGCTTTTGCGCACTATAAGATCATGAGAGATGGTAACACAAATAACTGAACAGTGTCAGAAAACCGGGAAAGGTTTCGGCCACGACCTACATATGTCAAGGAATCCATCGCAGTATTCGCCTGGAGTGATTTCGAGAAACCACGTGAACCAGAAACAAGGACGAGCGGGGTCGGGAATCGAACCCGTAGACTGCGTAATACCACCTCGCTCGGTGACAATAATGGTGGAATATGCTCTTACTGTACACTTTACATTAACAATGGTTTACTTTTACAATGCAATAATGTGCCTGTGGTGCTTGCTGTCAGTGTGTGATTACAGATGTACTATTAGTATTCCTTACACTCCTGTACATGTATCGCTGTAGTCGACTAACGGGGATTGCACACGAAAGCAGTGGGTCGTGGGCAATTGCGAGAAGAATCCAGTTCTGGTAACCACGCCATACTGATCAATAAACATGTACGTACAAGACGCGTATGCACTCTGGTGGTTCGTATAAAAATCCGCTATCACTAGATCACGAACAAGCGAGGTAGGACAACATTAAAAGTGAGGACACGAACAGGAATTCTTATGAGATAATTCAAAACCTCTTTTGTTTGGCTTCACGTAATCACTCAAACCAAACACTTGGAAGCTTGAATAAAGAACCATGGCCGGATCTTTTCGTAGTTCCATTCACTTTGCTGACCTGTACGTAGTACGTGTATTTACTTATGCTACTATCGGTGAAACATTAAACCCAAAATAAAGATAACTGCACATGTATCATTTGCGTGTAAACATGAAGTACTTTGGACTCACCAGTCACACATTTAATGTACAAGTGTGTACGTAATTGAAACATCTACATATGAAGGTACTGCGTGTACTCGTTTGCAAGGAGCAAACATGCTGGCAACTAATACCACGCTACGGTACTGAGTAAGGAGGCTAGTTCTATTCGACGACTTTAACTACCAATATCAAGGCATCAAAGGCAAGTAACGAAATCGGCGTATTACACCCCCGACACAAACTGTAGACGTCGAGATCTCGTTAGTGCACTACGTACTTTCCTGTAAGTGTATGCATATCTATGTTGTATGTACGAAATGGAACGCTTTACTTGGCCTGAACTTACAGATATGGTTCTCGTATATGGGACGGCTGAGGGCAATGGACGAGAAGTGCAACGTATCTACAGGGACCGATTTCCAAACAGACTGCAGCCACACCACACAACATTTGCATCTGTCGAGCGAAGTTTGCGAGAATGTGGACAATTTAAAGTGACACGACCTAATGCAGGGCGCAGACGGACGAGGACAGCCAGGTTTGAAGAGGACATATTGCGGCATATTGAGAATAATCCGCGTGCGAGCACACAGGCTATGGCAAGAGTTGCATCCTCTCCATGCACAGCGAGTGCATGCCTTACATCCTGCAGATTATCCTAAACATGTGGAATATGCAACTTGGTTTCTGGAATAACACAGAACACACCCTAACTATGCAAAGTATTTTCTCTTCCCTGATGAGGCTTCCTTCCAACGTGATGGTCTACAGAACTGTCGCAATGTTCATGTGTGGGAAGATGTCTGTCCTCACGCCCCGTTTGTTCACGGTTATCAACACAGATTCAGTGTTAATGTGTGGGCTTAGTGTATGATACCGCGGTGGAATCGGAAGATGATCTCGTCGGCCGCATTATCGAAGCCAGGGTTTTTCAACGTGTCCGACGATCGTTGGTACAACGATGTGAACTATGCGACGAACACGAGGGACGTACCACCAAGCCTTTTCTTTAATTTATTTTGTGGTATGTTTTACAATGATGTCAGTGGGATATCATACATTTTAGCTCGGATATCTTTATTTACCCACATAATTATTAAAGATTATGTATTCGTATTCAATATATTTATTATATTCTTCCATTAGTTATAGTGTTCAACATATACTATAACAGTACAAAACAGTAAATTCAGTGAACTTTATGGTTCCAGATACATTACACACGTATTACACATACGTAATACATTAATGCACAGAGAATTATCAAATAATCTGTCAGTTGTTGTACGGTAACCTTGTTTGAAATGCCGTTATTCATCAATATTCCTCCATTATTGTCGCCAAGCAAGGTGGTGCAAGTATATCACGTTGCACAATTATTAAGTAGTCTACGGGTTCGATTCGCGACCCCTCCCATCCTTGTTTCTGGTTCACGTGGTTTATCGAAATCACTCCAGGCGAATGCTGCAATGGATTACTTGACATAGGTCATGGCCGAATCCTTTCCCGGTTCTCTGACACTGTTAAGTTATTTGTGTTACCATCTCTCATGATCTTAGCTGTCAATGTGAAGTCAGGCCCCGTTTCTCTCCCATCCCACGTAGTCATATCAGTGGGTACAGCAGCCTGCCATACACACGTGTATGAAGTATTGCCTACGGATTAGGAACTGTCTTGACTACAGCCCACACTTGTAACGAATATTACACGAAAACGATTGGTCCTACGCATTTACAACAAGGCGACCTTTTGTACTTCTGACGTGCTTCTCTGGAATAAAACAGCATTACAGGTCCGTAATTCCTGATGGTAGAAAAGCGGCGGGTAATGAAAGGATAGCCGCCCCAGTATTTTATTACTAGAGTGCAAGGTATTGATGTGCTTCTACTATGTAATTCATGATCCCGGTGGTTTAAAACCACGCTCAACTTTTTAACATTAAATGCCTCTACATTTCCTTTATTTTCCAAAAAAAAAAACACACTTTAAAATGTTCGTTTTTGAGGGCTCATACCGCTCTTAATATTAGTTTTAGGTACAAAGTGTCCCGTATATTCACTACTTGTTTTCTCATGAGGAAGCACCTCCCGAAGTTTGTCGGTCGAATTCAGCCCCAACCTGTGTGTGTGTGTGTGTGTATATATATATATATATATATATATATATATATATATATATATATATATATATATATATATACACACATGAACACATTTTGAAAATGATGTACCATGTTAGAAAACGATCTGTGTTAGTGGAAAACATCAAAAAAATTTCACCAAAACTTATCATAAAGTAAAATGAAATGAAGAAGGTACTTTAAAGCCGCAATATTTGAACATTGTAACTTGATATTTGTGTAAGTTATTTAGTATAAACAGTGATGCCAACCTTTCAGTTTCTTTCCACATTAAGAAGCCGCCCCTAGTCATAGTTCATTCGGCGTTACGTAATGGTTTTCCTTACGAAATCACATACCAAAGTTTGTAACATAAGTTACGAAACTAAATCTATATTCAGTACATTGAACACGACGTCATGTCACGCGGCCGACTAGTGACATAAAATTTTATATCGGCGAACCCACGAGAGAGGTTCTGCCGTCACGTCTACATTTTAACACCTTCCTAGCGGTCGTATCCTTATTTTTTACTATCAGTAGCAGAGAGAACTGGCAAGTGTTATATTGTTTACAGAAGCTCCTGGTCAGAAACGTATGGCACATAATATTTAGGATTACAGACATGAAATAGACGGTTGGACAGCAGACTGAGTGAAACACGTCAGCAACATGGTGGAAACGCCTACCACAATTTTGCGTAGCGCGACTGCCCTGTACCCTGTTAGCCAGCAATCAGGACAGTAGGAAATATTTAGTAAAATGCAGGAACCAGATACAAAGCTGGTATCAACAGCTTCAGGTAGCCAATAGGTGGCGAAGTTCATCCGTATCAAATATTTGTATTTTTTTCTGGTCTGTCCTGATGGAATTCTGTGAGCGTTCACAAAAAGTCAACCGGTTGTCCCCCAGGTTGATTGACATTTTAACTCGAGTCGTTTGAATAAGTTAAGTTTCTTTGTTCTATAGAAAGTGAACCAAGTTAACTGCGTGCCTATGTTCGATCACAACATGGCTAACCTTTGGTGATCGCTCATCATGGTTACAAAACCAATTAAACCTGACCAACTCTGGCAGGTTACTTCCCGTAAACGACTTATGACGCTGTCTGGGAATCCTTATGTTCCGTAACTCATAAACAAAAGAAAATTAAAATTTTCACTTAACAATAATATTTATTTTTCTGAGACATAAACATGAAATTGTATGTTAATACGAGTATATAGCTACATTGAACATTGTTAGGAATGTGCGTCTATACAAAATCAAACTTACTTAGAATATCCCATGAAAAAAAAAAAATGTTTTGCAGTTTTGCAGAAATGAGGGAAGGGTACTGTATAAAATTTTTAATCGTGAAGAAGGTTTTTAAAAATAATCTATTCGTAAATAGTTGATTTCGATAGTTCAAATCGCATGCTACGTCATTTTCCATATTAAAAAAAAACGCAGATTTTAATGTGATTTCTTTAAAGGGCAAATATAGTCCTCAGTAAATGAGGTTATATGTGAAAGTTGCTTCATTTAATAGTTATCTCATACTTTTTAAGGAATCGACTAAGAGCCTGTATGTTTATATGTGTGTGTGTCTGTGATATATATAGTAATTTGACCATATAACATGATATACCGTAATATCGTGATAAACCACTTTGCGGGCTTTCCAAAATTGGGAAAGCTCTATACACATAGTTCACTAGGTTACCAGCAGAGAGCAGGCATGTGTATTTTCGGCAAGATGTGACCAATGTATCAAAAATAAGCTCACAGTACAAACACACATTTCTGCTACTGAAGTTCAGCCTTAGTATCACGACGAAGTGTGTGTGTGTGTGTGAGAGAGAGTGTGTGTATGTATGTGTATATATATATATATATATATATATATATATATATATATATATATATATATATATATATATATATATATATATATATATATATATATATATATATATATATATATATATATATATATATATATATATATATATACATATATACACATGCGTCTTATTTCGATATTCAAGGGATTTGCTAGGGCTGTAGAACTCTTTGTGTTTGCCAGTCGTATTCTTCCCTACGTCACTGGAAATAAAATCCGTAAGAATGCCCAGTGATGGGATTTTCTTGGCAAAGCCCATTATGGAAAGAGGAATAGGAATGAATATTAATCTTTGAAAATTCATTTTGATGGTATTTTGTTTAATAAAAAATAAAAAACATTACAGCAGCTCTTGCAAGATGTTTACTAAGGATTTTGATTCAGACTTAGTTGGAACTCCAGCAATTACTGGGTTAAGTTTTACTGGATTTGATCGCATGCTATAGTCGAAACATCTAACATCGTTAATTTTTTTTCTCTTTTGGTATATTAAACTCTCATTTTGAACTTTAATACTATCAAAGAATTTCGTGAAAAATCATTTTGCTACAAACGAGTTCATGATTTTGGTTATCACCTTTCTTTAAATAAAAAAGCATATTTGGGATACCAATACAAAAAAAAACATTTGCTTAAGCTGCTCTTCTACTATGGATTAACACAGCAAATTAATTATTGTTTTTTTTAAATGTTGTGTGAGGTACAGCACTGGACTCACAATCGAAAGGATCATCGTTTGATTCGCGGTTTGAATATTCTCATTTCAGTTTTCTTTTGTTTGCTGATTTAATTACAAGTGAATATTGGAATGGGTTCTTAACGCTGGCCATGGTCTCTTCACTATCTTTACCTGTCTGTCCGAACAATTAGTTCCGTGTATAACGACCACATTGTCATGGCAAGTAGACTTCGGTGTTTCTAAATAATTCTAATAATTTTTTCTCAATTTGAAAAGTCGTCACTATTGGAAATGGAGGAGTATTTATTGGTTTAGGAAGAGATATTTATTCTTGTCTAATACAAATCCACAAAAATAAAGCTTGAAATAAGTGTGAAACTTATTTGTTACGAAACTGCAACACGTTCGTGTAAATTTGTGGTAGCATAAGTTTCATATTATTTTATTTTCGTTACTTCGATAAAATTTGTAATTTAAGCACTTAACAAACCACACGTATAAGATGCAAGATATTTCTAAATTTACTCATGAAACAAAAGTCACACATATTTAATAAAAAATATACAAATGCACTGCGTTGTATTCATTCCCTAATAAGGAATTTAACAGTATAAAAAAAAAGCAATGTTAGACGGTGCAAAAACGCCGGGAGACACGGATCTGTCGATACACATATGCGCAACAAGTTGCATTCAGCAGGCGTACAGAAACACCGCCTGCATGGACTGTGTTAGAGCGGTAGGTAGACCAGATATTATCAGCGTGAGAATGCAGTAGAAATATGAAGTCAGCATTTAAGAGACGTCCTAGACCAAGCATTAGTGGTAGAAAATTTCTGATTCGATGGTATTTAATTCATGCAGGGAATATGGAAACATTAGATTCGTGCTGGTATTTAAAAACCCTGAATTTAAGGTAAATTAATAACTTTGAAACAACGCTGAGTACAGTAAATATCAACTAATTCGTATAAAATTTTCGTTAAAAACCTGACAAAAAATTTACGATACAAAATACACATATTTCCTAGCATTTACTGTATATATGTCTCGTGACTTTGAATTCCGCTAACCATCAGTTATTTAAAATTGTACAGTTTGATTCTGCAAACTAAATACTATAACTAATCAACCATTTAATTTTCTTTGTACATAACACCACAGTTTTGATATCAAATGATATAATGACAAATTTTGTTTTCTTGTTTTGGTGACTATTATTTCGTACGTTGCACAATAATTTACTATATATATATCAGCCGCGCGGTGTTGAACACCACGGGGTGCAGTGGCAGGCGTATACGGCGAGGCTGGCGAGGGGAGCAAATTGAGTGAGCGACCAGAATGAGGGCAGACGCGTGAGGACAGACGTCGTTGACAGTTCTGTCCTATATATTTTTTTTATGTGCTTGTATGCTGTAAGTTTTCTCTAATTGTATTCTATTGTGGTTTACTGACGCTTAGAATCGCCTTAAGGTATTTAGATTCGTTTTACACGACATCTGAGTTTATTTGTCAATTATTTTCAAGGGGTCGCTTTAAGTCCCTGTTTTGTTCATTTTTGTAAATAATGTGTCGTTTTAGGCAGTCGTGTTCATTTGTAAATTGGTTTAGTCAGGTATTGCAGCATTATTGAATTATGTACCATTAAATCTATTCCGTCAATTTTAGGAAATTTCGTAAAATTTCTTAAAAGTTTGACTGGCGTAGATTCCAAAAATAACAAAAATTGTTTATTATTGTCCTAAAAAATTAATTGTATTCTAAGTAGTGTCAAATAAAGTAATTATTTGTTACTTTTAATGCATTTTTTAAGAGCATATTTATTAATCGGCGTTGTTTTTTTGCTAAAAATAATTTTAGAGTGTTGCAACGTCACCTACTGAAAACTTACATACAAACATACTTACTTCTTCTCATGATCGGATTCAGGGTTAAAATCCTTTATAATCG
The DNA here is from genome assembly GCA_003012365.1 of Medauroidea extradentata. Classification (NCBI taxonomy): domain Eukaryota; kingdom Metazoa; phylum Arthropoda; class Insecta; order Phasmatodea; family Phasmatidae; genus Medauroidea; species Medauroidea extradentata. The sequence goes on from PNEQ01133825.1 coordinate 20,408, forward strand.
ATGGATTTATATCAACCAATCACCGGGCGTCCACCTATAACCGAGGTTTCGGCAGCCTAAGGCTATTTTAAGATATCGGGGTATCTGGACATTTTAGCAGTAAAGCGAATATTGCTCGCTTACTACTTACTTCAACGTCACTACGCGCAAAGCACTATAATGACGCGGTGTTCCCATGAGTGACTCGATTTAAGCTCTGACCCAGTATTTTATAATACAAATAGAAGCTAAACGCGTGCCTAAATAATTCTTTGACGTTTCTTCATAGAACATTTAGCAGCCACGACGTATCTAGAAGTCATTCGGTTGATATGAGCCTATACTCGGGTATTTATTTGCTACATATAAATTTTGAAATTGGAATTATATATAAACAACTGAAGAATGGCAAAGTATCTAGTATATCGGTTTTCTTCCAGAGCTTCTAAGTAGCGTGCAAGAGGCGAGAAATGAACTGTCCAGTCACACGACCTCTGTGAGAGAAAAATACTCTTATTGGTTGATTACGTCAGATAAGGTAGTCGCATAAGTTTGACGTATTTCGCGTGTTCGAAGCCTATAGGTGCGGAAGCAGCAAGGACGAGGCAACACGTGCGTCACGCCTCATCCTAGCCTCTAGGCGCAAGTCTCTGAACTAACGTGCAGCCTTCTTGCCGACAAAACACATCTATGAGACATTCAATCGTGACCTTGTCATTTTCTGGCGAAATATTAAAGACAAAGGTTCATTTTACACACCTATACCTTTTAAAGTATTCTGCGCTATGATTATCATTTCTAAGAAGGACCGCAAAAGACACCCACATACGAAGGCGTAAAATTAAACTTTGGTATATATGGAGGATATTAAACTGATAAATACACGTGTAAGGCTCTTTGAATGCTGTTCCTAAGCACGCATCACTCACGTACGTTCAGTAGTTTTCGAATAAACTTACGTCAGTCGAAGCTCTGTACATCGCTCGGCGGACTGGGCAGACGGCCACTTTCAAGCCGCGTGTTCACAGAGCACAGTAGGATATAATTCCACTGACCTTAAAAAGCGACCACTCATCACCACTTACAATGATTGATGAAAATCTTAGTAGGACGGAGCGACATTTTAGACAATGTCACAAACCAAAGATGTATTTTGGACAGATGCCATTGTAGCAAATAGTGTGTCACAGGAAACCAAAGAATACACACGGACAAACAAATTAACAACTAAAAATATTTTTTGTAACTTGTAAACATAGGAAAACATGTGAAATCCCGCAAGTAGTGTTAGTGAGTGAAAGATTTTGGCCAGCGCTTAAGAGTGCGTGCTAGATAAATAAACGCTGAAAACATCAATTGAATTCTACGCTTTTTTCGAAGCCAATATGGATAAAATACTCAATGACAATCCTAGATAATGGTATCTGCCAACTTTATGAGTAGATATTTATCCAGAATTACTAAATGGTTAAGCGTGATCTCTTGCGTTGCAGTTAAATGCACGAGATTCCGGCGTCAGAGATTGTGCCTCAGAAGTTCGTAACACTGGAAACAATTTGGTTAAATACGTTGGCTGAAATTATTGTCTGGGATTGCTATTGTAAAATTTTCACAAATTAGCTTCAAGAAACCTACAGTTATAGATAATGCTTTTAGCGTTTAATTATGTACCACGCCATCTTAACTTCGAGGTCTTTAGCGCTGGTGAGGGGTGACATGAGGTGAGTATGGAGCAGCGCCGGAATGAAAGGGCGGGGGAAACGAGAGATATCCTCTAGAAAACCCACTAACCAACGGCATCGTCCGAAAATCCAGGGTCCGACCCCGCCGGTAATCGAACTCGGATCGCCTTGCTTTGAGGCGAATGGCCTGACCATTCGGCCACCGTGGCCTTCAATGCCGCAAGGAATTCATTCAGTGAGTTACAAACAACCAAAAAAGAAAATCGACACAAATGAACACCCAGATACCGTGTCGATTAAAGTTCTTGTTTCGTTGTTTGTAACTCACAGACTGAATTCCTTGCGGGATTGCATATGTTTTCCTGTGTTTACCAGTTGCACACAAAATTATTTTTGGTTGTTTACTCGTTTGTTTGTCCGGGTGTATTCTCTGACTTTCTGTAACACAACATTTTCTGCAGTAATGTTTGTCCAAACAAAATTAATATTATTGTTGGTTTATTTATATGCCTGTTTATAAGTTATTTTATAGTGGGGTGTTTCACTCACATGGTAGCAACACTGTGAGTTTATTAAGATGTTATTTAGGGTTAATCGACTTTAAGACAACTATAGTTAAACGGGCATTTTACTCTACTACAATGGTAGGTACTTTGAATACAAGAAAGGTTATTAATTTAGGAGAGGAGCAAAATGTTACTGGTTATTAATATATTATATTAAGTTGAGGGTTGGTGCCAAATAATTAAATCTGACCTCACTAAAAGCTGGATTGATGAGGTAGACAGCATCGACGGACGAGCACGCTCGCCGGGACTCGACCCCCGTGCCCCGGAGGAGAGCTGGACTGCTGTTGATTGGGTGAGTGCTGACCGGACGACAGACCTGGTTTACTTGGTAACAAGACGTTATATTGGCGTACTTGTCCTCATTATTGCGCCACTACGAGGGAGTGAGACGAGTTGCTGTCTTCCGAGGTTTCCCAACGCTGGCCTAATTGCAGCCCGAACCTCTCTCGCTGCCCGACTTGCCAGGCACTATAATAACAGGTTTATTACTCGTCTGTTTATCCGTGCGTATTCTCTGGTTTTCTGTGACACGATATCTTCTGCAATGGTGTATGTTCAAAATACTTTTTTTTCGTTTGTAGCTTGTCCACACTGCATGAATCGTTTAAAAATAAGCCACTGTAGAAAGCGCTGCAAAGAAAGGACTACCCAAGGACGAGAGACGTCAGAGACAGATCATGGCGACGATGTGTTTGTTAACAGCGTCCATTTTACGATCTGAGCTCTTAAAGTGAAGCCCGCGCTGTAAACGCACTGTGCAAATCTTCCCCCATGGCAACCCGCCCATACCCCCTTCCTTCTACCAACATGCGGTGACTACATTGATGGACGCGGAGACGCCCACATCCGTGAATCAACCATACACCGTAAATATTCGTCCTAGAGCCTGCGCGATGCACGCCATGAAGGAGTTCGTGGCCACCATTTCGGACTTAACAGCTTCAAATCGTCGACTTTCTCTCACACAACTGTTGGTTGCCATGCCGGAGCGGAAATTAACATGAACATACTGCAGTCTCCAACCACAACCTTTTTGAAGTTTTCATTCAACTAGTCAACTATTCTGATGTTTCTCAGCAAACCGTTGCAAATGTTCATTTTCTTAAGGGTGCTGTCCGGCTAGAGATAGTGTACCTATACGAGTCCTAAAGATGCCGGAAAAATAAGAATGTTCTAGACACATGCATCGTCTACACCAAACGTAATGAGCTAACGCGTACAACTCGCCTCTATAATAACTAGGAGCTGGAAAATTTCGCGGTGTCATTGACCTGCAAGTTAGAATTACTGTCCTGTGTATACTCAAGCCCCTACCATTTGTCAACTAGATGCTACTCAGTGGACCAGTAGACAACGAACAAATAGAGGGAGTTCAGTATGCATAGGATAATGGATTCTAGCATGCAGGTCACTGAATCCGCGAAATTTTCCGACCTTTAATAATAACTTACATATGTTTTATATGAAAACAATTCAAAGTAAATTATATGTATTCGTCAATTACTTTAATTTTTAGGTTTTATCAAGTGCGTTTAATATAACAATTTTATATTTTTATGAAATAGTATTATATTTGTACACAATACTTGTGAACACAGTTTCCTCGTACGAAACTATTTTAACTCGCATAGTTTTCTCATAATGTTGCATCAAAGTCAACATTTGCATGTTACGCTACCACGCAAACAGTAAAAGCCAAATTACTTGCTGAAACTAAATAATTTACAGTGAAATAACATGGCCATTAGTAGAGACATTTAAAATTCACTTTATTTTCTGACAGCTGACTAGACTCCAAGTGACGACGTTCGACGCATCCCACTGGCCGATATTGTCGTGACTTGCCGCGGAGAATGCTTACGCGGTAGAGAGGTCAATCTCTGTAAAGACGTAACACACGTAAATGACAACATATGAAAGTTCGTGGAGAATTGAATCGCAGCTTATGCAATGTTATGTGTAGAAAAGTGAAGTTTAGCCTGCTACCAAATGATAGCGCGCATTTTTCATGTCGCTAGTCATTGTTAAGACAACATGGTCATTAAAAACACTGTTTATAAGCCCTCCAACATAGTCCAAACCAACCTTTTTAGACTGCTAAACTTCAAAATGTACTACCGGATATATGCGAAACACTGATATAATCTTGCATTGGACTTTGATACTGACTTTTTACCAATAAAATTATATGGCCACCACTTAAAGTCACTGAGCAAAGTGGCGCAACGATAACGTGTTGGACTCGCATTCGTGAGGACCGGGGTTCGATTCCTGGCTCCAGCCATCCTGATTTCGGTTATCCATGGTTTCCAGAAATCGATTCAGGCCAATGTTGGGATGGTTCCTTAACAAAGGCCATGGCTAAGGTTAATTCTACTACAGGTTAGAAAGATCAATGTTATAAGTTTGGCACAGGGAAAATTTCTGCCACTTGAGCGCTGGTATCGCTAATGCACCAAACTGACCAATCACAGAGCTTTCCTGCATTTTAAGTTACATTAAGTTGACAATTTAAAAGGCAAAATTGGTTTCTTTTCACTTGAAAATTAAATTAAATGACAAATATAATTTACAAGTTCACTTAAATTTAATTTTAATACGGTTTCGTATTCATCTGGTCTCTTAGCGATCGAAGCGAAACTAGTGGCAGGAATTCTCCCTGTGCCAAGCTCTCCCATAAGAAAACGTATTTTCTTTCTAACCTGTAGTAGAATTAACCTTAGCCATGGCCAATTCCTCTCCCAGTTTCTGTTATTGTACTAAGTTGTGTGTCGCCGTCGCTAATGACCTCGATGTCGACGAGACGTAAATCTCAGTTACCTTACTTTACCCTACCACATAAAAGCCCATAGTAAAAATGTGTCGTCGAGGATCTTGCACGTTAATTCAGCGCTTGGCTCGTTGTGGCGTTGTAGCATTTGATAATCCCTTCAGGGTCGTCTTTATAGCTCTGTCGCTTCTAAGCCTCTAACGCGAAAACCCGTTCACGGCAGGTGGCGCGCAGTTTTGTGATACCACAGAAATGAATAAAGGAATGCGGGAGGAAGGTAGGGAAGTAAAGGATGGAGGAGAGGTAGATAGTAAAATAGCTTTCACTCTACGCATTATACATGCACAATTCATGGGAGACGCAGATCTCAAACTAATCTCGTCGCAATAATTTCTCACACATTGGATATCTCGAACGATGTCAGGAAATAGAATATATGAGTCTTCAACTTACAAAACATACTAAGACCAATAAACCTGTTTCTCAGAAGTGCGGAAAATCTGAAATTTCTTTCCTGCAGGAGATATTAATTTACACTTATATATAAATTTTTATAGCAAAACAACTTTTTTTGAAGTAGGCCCAGAGGCAATACGACTCTCAAAAAAATTAAATTAAGTTGACCATACCTGATTTTGTTTTATGAACCTGGACATAATTTTAGTAGAAACGTAATGTACTTAACAGCATTTAACAAAACGTTTCATGTGACTTTGATGGAGAGGCTGGCGTCATTATCCGAGGATTCTGAATTCTTCTCACTAGATCTTCTTGTTCCATACTTCAGAATCTCATAATCACAATCAATGTATTTTTATTAACAGCGTTTATTACAGCACGACGTGTCCTTAGCAATACAAACATGTCACATTAATTTATACAACCATTCAACTGAAGTTTAAGCAGAATTCGAATAACAACTGCTATCAACAGTTAAAACAAACTTATTTTTGTTCGTTGGTAATGCAAACACGATAATGCCAACATTACTGTCACAGGTGAAAAGTTTTCTGAGGTTGACTTAACGGAGTTTGTAATAGCACCAGTTTGATGGTATGAAATATGTATTGGACATAATGATTATCATTCTTTCCTTGTTTCATTGTGTCCAATGGACTTGGTAGCTTCCGGAAAAGTACCTACCAAAACTTCTAACTGTAAGATACTTGGTGTATAGTGTATAGTGTCTGTAACTTGATGGTGGTTGTAAATTTCTTTTTGTGAATGTAACGTGTTTTTAACTGGACATTGTGCTGTGTTTCGGTGTAACGTCCCGCAGCTTGTACGAACAGAACTACTCTATTAGTCGTTAAGTGCTGGTCATGTCCAACTGTGTACTTACTGATCATAGAGATGGGAGTAAATATTATTTTGGCAAGTCATTACTAGGGACAGGCAAAATTCACAGTATTTTCTACCAGCAAACCAGACTCCAACCCGCTATAGGCTCATTAGATATCTCCCGTTTGCCGACAATGTCGCGGCTTCAAGGAAATAATGAATAGTTCTAGGTAGACTGGCAAGTCTCCGAAAACGACATCACACACGGAAATTACATAACGTAAAGGCTTGTGGCCAACGTAATCAAGTCTGCGTTATTGTTTGTGCAGGGTATTGAAGCTTAGTCTGTCGCTAAATAACAACGTGAATTTTGCTGGCCGCTAGTCATTATCACGTGTTTTAATTAATAATAAGTAGGGACCGTTAATTTTCGCAAAAATATTTGTGCGCCATGTTGTTTCAGTGTCTTAGTTCCACCTCTTCATTTCCGCTGGTTTATTATCGGCAATATGTGTTTATATAAAGACATTTCTCATTTGACGCTACCAATCAGAATAAGGTTACTGCGAACGACGCACGTCCGTGATTTGCAGTAAAACGTTAAGACACGTGATAGTTACATTCAGCCAATCACTTACCATAAAGAAGACCCCCAAATGTCCACACAAGGCACTGAAGCAGACTTATGCAGAAATTTTTTCACCAAAAAACAGGGGTCCCTAATTACAGGGTCCGGTAAAAATGAAATAGATTTTGAGGGAATACGGTACCAAACTATTATATTATCAGTATGTAGTTATAAACTAAACGTGGGTATTTTTGATAAGGTGATGAATGACTATAAAATATCGACCGACGCTCTTAAGCGGTCTCCTGCAAGGACAAATCTCGCTGCGAGATCTGTGATAAAATGTTCTTGAGTGGCATTGTTTTAGTAATATATCATAAGTAGGGCCAGGTAGTTTTCGCGAAAAGATTTTTGCAGCACTTTGTTTCAGTGCCTTGTGTGCGCACCTGCAGCTCTGCTATGTGATCAGTGATTGGATGCCGTAACACCCGGCGTGTAGAGGTTAAACTCGCAAATCACAGACGTGATGTGTCGCAGTTAAACGTGTACTGATTGGCACAGTCAAATGAATAACGACTCTGCACAAAAGCACTCTGTCAATAATCATGAAGTTGAGCTGCAGGTGTACACGTAAGATGCTAAACAAAGTGGGGCAAAAATTTTTTCGCGAAAACTACCAGGCTCTAATCATAAGTATTCGCGTAAGAAATATTATCAGACGTGTGTGAATTTCACGGAGTTCTCAGTCCAGTACACACACTGACTACAAATTGTTATCCACTGACTTAAAACCGTACAAGCAAGCTAGCACTACACAGTCCTACAAAATAATATTTCCTTAATTATAAGACCTGCGAATTTCGCTTTGTTATCTGACAGCAGACTGGACTCGAAGTTACTGTGTGATCATGCGACGTCTGCTGTGGGCCACCAGTATGCATGGTACGCCTGAAGTACTGTACATCTTCAACAAATGATATAGGTAAAGTCAACTGTTTAATGCCCGCTATCCTGTAAAGCGGGTACACAAAGTTACGAAGGCCTGGAGCCATCACGAAGCGTGTTCAAGGGAGCATATGCCAGTGCATACTAGCCTGTCGCCATATAATATCGTGAAATGTACAGGTCTGGCTTGCCAAAAGAGCCATTGTCCAATCACAGAAGTGACACTGAAGTACACATTCTTGGTCACTGACGAACTGATCTAGGATAAATCTGCAAAACTCACATATCTCAAAATATCATACAAGCGATATTGCACCGTGTGAATGTTGCTGAAGTGAGGTCAACTGACATGTTGATGAGAACGGCTTCGTGTCTGTGTTGTACAGGTATTTGACGTCCACAGCGGAGTCAGCAAGTTCCTACTGCCAGGAGCAGGTCATGGAGACAACGAGGTGCAGTTACCGTGGGGGGTCGGCGTGCTGGGTCATGTCGCAGACACCGGCGAAACTGTCAACCTTCAAATCGCCTGTGAGGTGAGCCTACCTACACTGTATACAATTATTTGCTCATTTACCATGTCGATTTATAGCAGCGTCAAGGAAGTAAAATGGTTTTCCATGCACTAGTAGTAGCGTTTCTATACATTTATAAGGAAAAATTTTAATGTACAGGTGGTCCAAAAAAACGGTCGTAACGAGCTCACCGTGCGAATCCTGGGCTAAACTAGAGACTAAAATGTTAGTGGCGAAATGTAGTTCGACATTTTACTATAACAATGTGGCAACACTGCACGGAGAAAAACCACTCTTGATCTGCACGTTCAGGTATTATTTTATGTATATTACGTCGAGTAAACGCAATACAGGTTTGGACTGCTCAGGATTTGAACCAGCGCCCATAATACCATGGCCATAACAGTGATAGTAAGATATCTGCGTACTGCCTCTTTGTGCGCGTAAAATGCCATCGAGCCATTGTACAACACAATAGTTAGAGATGATTGTAAATCGCGAAAATGTTTGCGCCAAAATGTCCTTGAAAACACTGTAGTTTCTTGTGGCATGTATGATTGGGTGCTATACGTCTGACACATCGTAGACCAATAATGGACATCAAATATTACAATAGTGGTATTTTATTGGCTCAGTCAAATAGGGCAACAGCTCTACGCACAAGCGAAAGCCGGTAATCTCTTAATAAGCTGAACTTTTGGTAGAAATCCAGCAAACAGTCACGTTTTCCCGCGATAAACCATCATCTCTAAACATAGCTAGACTGTTTTCTGGGTTTCAACGTATGTTAAGCTTACGATAAGATCACTGGCTTTCACATGTACGTGCAGCTGTGACCCTGTTCGACTGAGCCAATGACATTGTACTATTTGGTGCCTTTATTGGTCTGATGACAACTACGTTGTGTCAGACGTATGTAACCTAATCATTCATGCTGCAAGAAACTGCAGCGTTTACAAGGACATTTTGGCACAAAACATTTACACGATATACTACCATCTCTAACCATAGTAGAATTTACGTGAGATCCTCAAATAACCGTTTATTGGCAGCTGGCTCAATTTCACAGTCTATCAGGGCGTAGGCTTCATGTTTATTACAAATTTGTAGAGATGATGGTTTATCGCGGGAAAACTTGACTATTTGCTAGGCTTCAACGTACGTTTAACTTATGAAAAGATGACTGGCTTTCACTTGTACGTGGAGCTGTTACCCTATTTGACTAAGCATATAAGAACCACGCTGTTTTAATATTCGATGTTCGTTATTGGTCTGCAGACAGCTACGGTGTGTCAGTGTTTTCAAGGCTATCTTGGCGCAAAATATTTTCGCGATATACCATCATCTGTACAATTGGCTCAGATTCCTGTAATGATTGTACTCACCAGTCGTTACTAGAGGTCAGAAAAATTTGCGTTTTTGTTTGTGCACTAGCAAGAATTCAAACAACTGTAAATTAGTGTCACTTTCGCAATGTTGTATCTTGACTTATTTGACACCTATTTGGGTACGAATAATATAGACGCAACTAAATGTAGGCCCAATCACGTGATCTCACCGTATCAGCGAGCTGCCAATGTGCAGACGCTGTCTGCTTCAGTAGATAGTCTCAGTTGCTAGTATACGTGTCATTGATCCCGCAGAACACTCCTATCTCTGCATTTAGCGTTATCAGTGGCGTGGGTGGAGCAAGGTAAGCTGTACTTAGCGACGTGAGTACACATTTTAGAGTTCCCTATTGATAGAGCCATTAACTTTTTCTCGCGAAAAGAGTGTTACCCCAATTTGTTTTAGGGCCTTACGTACATAAATGCTATTCTGCTGTATGGTCAGCGATTGGACATTTTAAGGGTGCGGTCTACAGCGATTTTCATCACCGTGTTTTTATTTTTATATTTGTACCAGATATTTTTTCTTGTTTTAGACACAAAATGATAGTAAATTTTGTTCTTATAAATTTTTTTACCTCACATATTTTTTTGCGTAACGTAATGTTAAAGCCAAAATTAGCATGTTCCCGTTTTAAGGACGTCACTAAAATCAAGTAACTAACCAAACTTAAAAAAATTCGCAGTGAATAAAGATGTTGTAGGCTACATGTTCGGCTACATTAAACCACAAAACAATTGTTTTTGTATTTAAAAGTATTGAATTTTTTAAATTTTTATTTTAAAATTCAGCATTTTTATTTAAATGAAATAGTTTTTATTCTTTGTTTTTATGTACTGTACGTAAAATTATATCCTATGACGTCTTTACCCACCGTGTTTTTTTTTTTTTTTTTTTTTTTTTTTTTTTTTTTTTTTTTTTTTTTTTTTTTTTTTTTTTTTTTTTTTTTTTTTTTTTTTTTTTTTTTTTTTTTTTTTTTTTTTTTTTTTTTTTTTTTTTTTTTT
>PNEQ01133832.1:0-53875 GCA_003012365.1 Medauroidea extradentata
TAAAGGAAAGAAAATAGTTCTGATTTGTATGAATTATATTAGGACAGCATTCTCATTAAAATAAATTAAACGAAAGCTATTTCAGTCCCGAAACTTTATTAAATAGGTACTAAACACATACTTGCTACATATACATTATGAATTCCTTACATTACATTGACTTTCATTACATGCCCGAGGCCCTTGAACAGCCTTAAGGTTTTTTGACATAATATGTTCGCAATATTATTTGCCCATGTAGAGTGATTGAGTGAAGTGACTTCGGTCAGCATTCAACATAAGTACTAAAATTCTGGTAATGGGTGAGACGATGTGATTATGAAGCAGCGCCGGAATGAAGGGGCGGGAGAAACGGGAGATCCCCGAGAAAACCCGCCGACCAGCGCATATATAGGTGTATATAATATATATATATATATATAATGTCCATAAACAGACACACAGCAAGCAAACCACGCGAATCATAGGCTAATCTGGAGCCATTATCGCATACTACCTTTTACGTTAGTTTGGGGTAACCCGCGGATTATTTTTAGTTATTTCATTCAGTACTTCCCGAATGTGCAATGGATATAGTGTGTATATATGTAGCTAGATTATTTATTATCGTGCGTTTGCGTGCTGGGAGGGGGTTTGGTCTCCAACTCGATCCCTACCATGAACGATCCGTATATTATGATGCATGTTATTATATAATGCATTTCGAAAACCAGTCTCCTTAGTAGCTGAATTCTCAGACCGGAAGAAAGAACAACACATGCTTGGCCATTTCGTTTAGTTGTGATTTCAAAATTTTCAACGCTATTTTTTAGTTTTATTTTATTTGTAATGGAAAACTTTAACTTTAGATCGTTTCCACAGGGGGGCCGCGGTGGCTGAGGGGTCAGACTTCTCGCCTCCCTCTAAGGCGATCCGGGTTCGATTCCCGGCGGATTGGGACCCCGGATTTTCGCACGTGGGAATCATGCCAGACGATGCCGCTGGTCGGCGGGTTTTCTCGGGGATCTCCCGTTTCCTCCGCCCTTTCATTCCGGCCCTGCTCCATACTCACATCATATCGCCACTCACCAGCGCTAAAGACCTCTATTTTAAGCGCTGACCAAAATCTCACTTCACTTCATGTGCTCAGTTAAAATAACATGTAGAGAATATATTATTGTAATTATATATTATAATATTATAAATAATATATTGCCTGAAGACGTTGTAATCAAAAAATTAAAGTTTCCACTGTAGTGTCATCTGCTCTAGCTGGTTTTGAAAATTTTTCGTGTTGGTCACAGAAAAAAAACACACACATTTTTTGCGTCTCAGTTAGCGTCTATAGACTTAAAACACTTCCGCTATTTACGCTAAGCCCTGTGACGGTTTCGTGAAACTATTAGAATTTAAGAATGAATTCGTTGTTTTATTTTGATTTAAACGTCTCTTGTGCGCCATCTTTCTGTATGATTTGCTTAGTTAATCCGAAAATCGCGATCATTTATTTGTTAAATCTTCTTTTTTGCAATCCATATTTCAAAGAAAATAGATTTCTGTCGCTAAGGTTACTTCGATACCCTATCAATCTTAGACGCATACATACAGATACGAGTTGAACAAACTGTTTGTCAGATGTTGACTATCGTGTAACAACTACCCGTGATAAATATATTTAATTGTTTCGATTTGCGTGCAGATATTAATTTGACTCACTTACTACTTTCAGATTCACCGGACGTTACTGTTACAGATAGAATTGCAGTTAAGAAAGTAGTAAGAATTTACGAACTGCAATTCGAGCTGTAAGTACAGTAACGGATAATAAAGATTTACAGTGTCTAAATTTCTATCAATATGTACACTATTCTGCAGTTAAGTTATAAAATTCCATGAATTCACCCAGAAGAAATGTTATGACACAAAATACAAAAGTTCAAGATGGTGACTATCACTCAATCTTAAGGCCTCGCTCTTTAGTTTTGCAATGGTTTCAACAATATTTTTTTAAACGCAAATTAACACATATATCAAAAATTAATTCTTACATATTTAACATATATATCATAGTTTTTATCTGAATTTTTCTGTTGCAATGCACCAAACAGTTTTTAGATTTTCGCTCCTGAAATATTACATATTTTGTGGTCAAAATAAGCCAAAATTAAGCAAAATATTTTTTGCTAATAAACTGTATATTATTTTTTTAAAAACGCTCTGGCAGAATTGTCGATCGTGTGAGTGTATTCACAATCTCCAATTTTTTCAAAGTGTTTGGTTAAACAATATTTCAGTTATTTGCATTTTTTTAAAATGAATGAAAGACTGTGACCATAACATCGAGGTCTTCAGCGCTGGTGAGATCCTAAAAAAACTGTTTACAAACGGCATCGTCCCCCACGATTTCCACATGCGAAAATCCGGAGACCGACCCCGCCGGGAATCGAACTCGGATGGCCTTTGTGGCGGGCTAATGGTCTTACCATTCGGCAACCGTGGCCCCCAACTTAATTTTGAATTGTAAGTAGTAACGGCCAGTGGTAGGTTTGAAATGTTGATTTCAAAAGTGCTCAGTTTGCCGCGAACCACATTTAAGGCGGCCGCCTGGCTGGCTCTCAAACTGCGTGCAGTGTTCGGAGTTACGTTTTTTCTCCGAGACCGATAAACGTGCGTCCACAATGCTTACTTACGAAAAGAAAAAAACACTTCAGACTACTTGTGAGTGTGACTTTTAAGACACCACGCACATTGGAAGCTATATTTTAAGGTCCTCAAAATTGGCTAAAATCGTCTTTTTCACGTGGTTGTTTCTCAAGATATGTGTAACGGATTTGTTAGAAATTGAGGTCTACAAGTACTTTGGACTTTGATACCGTGACGTATTCAATAAAATGACAGGGTCACCGCTGAGTTTAACACATTAAAAACGTTACTACGGGAACACTGCGCGCCGTTTACAACTTTGACCTTAGAGGCGATATCACAATACATGTGCCGGCCGACGTCGCTGGTAGTGCCTCATCGATTTTCGCTTCACACACACAAACATACCCTTCACCAGGCGGCCGCCTTAACCACGTAAGCATACGTAGTCTCCATGTCTTGGGTTGTGGTACGGGAGACGGGTAAGGGGAAGTGTTACAGTAAAGAACCGTTAGTAATTAGCTTAGCGTATGTAGTCATCGTTCACATATACTTGTCCTCGTGTACATACAAGTATGCTAATGGGTGATGTGTGCTTCTGTTGGGTCCCAACTGCTACCCCTCCCCGTCCTTGCACTTGCGGGTCGACAGCGTCTGTCCAGAACTCATTAGCAGACCGCGACCAAGTCCGTGCTCAGAAGACTCGTCTTACTATACGACGCTAATTAGGACGAACTTGTCCCTTCTCCGTGAATCACCTGGACCGATTCTCTTTCTTCTACCTTTCGGCAGGAAATATAATTATCTAATGAGGGGGAAGATGTATAACGATGGACCTCCGCAACAAGTTATTTTTGTCCCGTGGCTACATCCAAATTATTATTTTAATTCTGCTCACTGGAGCAAATTGCGCGCAGGTCCTTCCGCCCGAAAGATAAATACGTTCTGTTCCATCTCTTGTGTCTGGTGCAGCCTTTTCATTACGGTAACATCAAAAGGAGTTATTTTCTTGAATCCTTCGTAAATAACCTTTTATGATAAATTTGAATACTTCGTCTCTTAATGCAACGCGTACCTCATTCTTTTTGTGACGTAACGCTTGCATCCGAGGGCCGATTAAATGTCGCTTTTTATTGGTGCAACGCCAATTTCGCACCTGGGTTGCGTGTGGTGTCACTGCAGTGGAATTAAGTACGCACACACAGACGTGCGGGAAGTCATGTAGTGGGTAGAAAATTGTAGTAAATGTACGCTTATCAAATACTTCAGCACAAGTGCACTTTCTTTGTACGCGCATCGGTATCTCAAAAACGCGGGCTATATTAGTTCTGTGACTATAGAGGTGCAAGTGAAGGCAGGACCAGCTATGGTGGAGCGAAATCTTAGGATGGCGAATCCCCTCTACCTTTGTTTACTGTCATTGTTTCTTCTTATTTAGGTAAACTAAACGAAATCGTGTATATATATATATATAATATATATATATTACATAACGACGAGTGGAGTGACATATACAGCACGCGCCATGAAAGTTGGCGGGTAACGAGCTGGAATGTGTTGCATATAATATTACTACCGGTTTAAATTGGAATGGCTAATTTACGTAGTAGATTTCATTCCGGTATTTATAGGTTACTAGGTGTTTTTGCAGCGACCTGCTGCTTGAATTCCTTGAATGTGCCCTTCACTCTGTAGCTGCCACTTGCCATCTAAGTTGGCGCGCAGTGTACGTAGACCTTTGCGGTTTTTTACACTGATTAATGCATTATTTAAAAATAAATAAAAATATACGATGTTCAAATAAATTAAGAGTAACCAACCAATGTCTAATAAATAGTTAACGATTTCTATAAAAATACTAAAGACTTTTCAATTTTTAATATTTTACGTATTCGGTTTTATTTGTACGCGTATTTTGTTCATTTAGTTTTGTTAGTCAATCAGCATATATAACGCATTTTGGCTCCCCGTCATAATAAATGGCGCCCTGTTCCGTCGCTCTGCTCGAACGGCCTTCCAGCCGACCCCGAGTGAAGACCCCTGCATCTATGCTGCGTTGCGTCGGTGTAAATATCAGGTAGTGATATTTAATCGTAACACTGGTGGCTGCAAGTCACTTTGTACGAGCACGACGAAGACAGTGATAAACTTAATTTGTGTATCGTTTGTTTAATAGGTTCGTAGTTTTAAACTTTCTGTCAGTCCTCTCTCTAAGTTGGACATCTCTTTATATATTAGGAATTATGTAAACCTTAGAGTTTCCACTGAAAAGAATCAGTCGCTTTTAATCCACAGTATGAAGCGGGTGTTTCTAGGACGTATATGTCTCGCTTCTATGTAAGTTACCAGGAAGTTTAAATAAAGCTTTAGGGCTTTTGTTGTACGTGCACATACGCTGTTAAAACTTCCCGGCGTTTTTCATCTGTTTCCTGCGGGTTGAACGAGTTTTTGGGCAGGGGATGGGACGAAGGTGTGGATTCTGATTAAGGCAGTTAATAAAATTAAAATAAAATTTACCTTTCCCCGCAGATTATATCGGCGCGTTAATTTTACGTTTTTAACTGGTCCGTTCTAATTTTTAGTTTTTAACTGGTCCGTTACTTTTTTTTATGCAAGTTAGGATTTGTGGATTTAGTGTTAAATTGAATGATATACTGTTTGACTAGGCTTAAATTCTTGATTCGTATTATAAATCAGAAGTGTTTGACAATAGACTGGACGCTAAGCGTCGTGTCGCCTCCAACAGCCGCCGCCGACTTCATCAATATTAGAGAGCCAGCCGGAGCACAGTGTCACTGGCTGCTGCATTGTTTATCGCGGCACGGCGCGTCGCGTCGCGGGAGAGAGCGGCTTGCGCGGCCACCCAACAGCGCGCATGCGCGACCTCGCCGAGGGTGGGTGGGGGTGGGGACGCCTGGGGGACGGCGTCGGCCGCCAGTCGACCGCGCGGCCAGTGGCGGAGCGCGCCTGCCTCGGAGCTTGCGTGCGCCCGCGCGCGCCTCATCCGTAGGCTGCCCCCCTTGCTGTTCGCGCCGCGTGACATAATGCCGCCCCCGGCCCGTCGCCGGTCGGACAAGGGTCGCAAGTGAGTACGCGCCCCGCCCCCATGGATGAGCCGGCCCTGAACTCAAGCAGCGTCGATCCGCCTCCACCCGCGCCGTCTTCCGGCAGCGGCGTCCAGCCCAAGAAGCCGCCTCCATCGACGCTTGTGCTCGGCCCCAGTCCCTTCTATCGCAACGCGAGCGGCCGTCTGAGCCTCAATGACCGGCACCTTCAGCACAATCGCACCAGAACGGCATCGGCGGCGGGGGCGGCGCCGGGGAAACCCGCCAATACTGGCGGCGGATGCAATACCTGGTCTTCCCTCGCGCCACAGCCCTGGAGGGCGGGACACGTGGTGCCCAAGGCCACCACCCCCACCCCTACCGGCGGCGGCGTCACCCCGACACGTCGCTCCTCTGCTGCCACCACTCCTGCTACTCCCGGCGCCACCTCCCCGTTCCCCTTCTACACCAAGCCGGACCCCATCCTACCAGTGTCCCCTTCGTCCCATCTGCGACCCGGAGGCCTGGTGCATCCTGTGCCTCGCCGCCCACACAGTCTGGCCGCCTCCCCAGCTGCCCCTCCTGCCAACTTCGTATCGTGGCAGATGCAAGGTGGTGGTGCCGCCTCCCGCCGCCCTCACAGTATCGCTTCCAGTCCTGTCGTGCCCAAAATGTCCCCTGGAGTACCGGCTTCTGTGCCATCCGCAGTTTTCAGGCCTAGAGATGTGCCACTGTCCCTGTCTTCCCTCGGCCTTCTCCAGCAATCCATCGCCAGACGGCCTCTCAATCTGCCTCCCGCTGCCACGTACTCACCACCCCCGCCGCCCGCCCCTGAGGCCGCTCCTGGACGAAAAACTGACGACCTCCCTCCTCCCGATCACGAGTCCTCCCTTCGTAGTCAGCCGCATGGTCCCGTCACGACCGACGCATTGGAACCCTGTCCTCAGCCAGATGCTCGCCGGCCAGTTGGCACCCCTCTGTCAGAGTCCCTTGAACATGCTCCGCCCCGACGCCCTAACAGTCTGCCTACGACAAACATTCCCGTTACCACCGCATTGCAGCCAGGTGTGTGTCGTCCCAACAATCCTACTTCCACGAACACTCCCGAACCCCCGCTTCAACCGCTTCTCCGTCGACACCAACAGTCCACCGCAGCAGTGGTCGAACCCAACCCAGCACTTCGTCGACCGCACAACTCATCGTCGGACTGCCCAGAATCTGCTCAGCAATCAGTTCCTCGTCGTCCCGTCACCCTGCCCACGTCGAACACCAGTGACCCAGTACCACAACCTGTACTCCGTCGACCCACCACCCTTGCGCCACAGGCAGTCCTACGACGACCCAACTCTTCGTCTGCGATGGGAGATACCGAATCCGGATTGCAACCTGTTCTTCGTCGACCCACTTCTGTACCCGCAATTGACAACTCAGCTCAGCTTCGTAGGCCAACCTCCCTTCTCTCAGCAGATGATTGTGAGTCCCCGCCAGAGTTACTTCTTCGTCAACCCTTCGTATTCTCCACGACAGACGACCTTGATTCTGCGATCCGACCCGGTCTGCGTCGGCCCGTCGTGCTCCCGGCGGACCTACCCGAGCTGGCCTCGCAGCCCGTGGCTCCCCGCGGGGTCGACCCCCCAGAGCCGGCCCCACCCTCCCCGCCGCGCCGCATTCAGGGTGCCAATACTTTACCCCACGCCACCCCAACGCCCGCACTGACAACCTCCGCCGGTGGTTCGCACACGTGGTCCTCCCCGGGTAGCCAGCGCCGCGCCGTCAGCCCTTCCGACTCGGGCTACCGATCGCTGCCATCCTCAGCCAGCGACAACCAGCTGGTGAGGTCACCACCGGCGCCACCCCCGAGCACCCCGGTGCCGCCGTCACCTGCCAACAGACGCCTGTCTCTGCCCGCCGCCGGCTCGGCGCGCGCCGCCCTGGGGCTGCCACTGCCGCGGCCCAGCCCCACATTCCACGGCCTACCCTTCAGGCCGTTGTCATGCGGCCTGTCGCCGAGCGGTGCGCCCATCTTCCTGGGCTGCACGCACCTGCACGGCAAGCCAACAACCCCGGCCGCCTACGCTCTGCAGCAGCTGCTGCTACATCAGCCTCGCAATGGCTTCAAGGGTGTCGACGACAAGGTGCGGCTCTTCCTCGAGATCATGGACACGCAGGAGAAGTTCGAGCAGGTGAGCTCGACCTGCTGCTACTGCGACCCTTGCCCGCGACAATGGAGAAAAATATATCAAGTTAAAAATATATATATATATATATTTGAGTCACGATAATAAACACTTTTGAAAGTCCAGCATAGTTTCCTCTGTGTGTCCGTGTATCCCACCGCCAACTACATATAAGCATTGCATATAGTTTAGTATCTGAATATTGTGAGGAGTCATGGGAATAATGGAACTTCACAGCATGTAAGATAAGATCCAATTTTCCTATGACTCGTCACATATACGTACGTACCCACACAAAATTTCTACTATATTTCATCGCAAGTATTTGTATGCACTAATTTAGTAAGTATTTGATTGAGCATGTGTTTTAGTTTGCACTTATATAATGTTCGAATTTTTTTAAAATACCCCTTTCAGAAATGTTTAGTCATGAGCATGTTATGTTATTATTCATGGAATAACCAGAATGGTAAATATCCATCTGTAATATTCGTGAAAAGCAAAGCTGTTTAACAAATCCATAAATCGTGAGAGTTTCCGGAGTTGCGATGTTGTCGCTGGAATGTTGTTTGTAGTTGTAACCGCAAACTGTTATATTTATTAAGCTCCGCATTGATGTACACATTCTGTTAAATTTATTGCGGTGCAGTATTACGCCAGGAAATCAGAGTCATTGCTGACGTCAGTTAGTTGAATCGGAACTGCCTGTCCTTTCTCATCAGCGCATGTTTCTTGCACGTTGTTACTGGTCTTACATTTTCTCTCGTGTCTTCTTTAAGTATAGACCTAAGTGTTTCTCGCTCGAATAAAACATCTGGTGAATTTTCTTACATTTTTCCCCTGCCATTTAAATTTTTACTACCAACGAATGGCACGTTCTTGGATAGTTAAAATTTAAAAGGATTAAAATTATGTTTCTGTATCGCTGCACACTAACTTAACCTGACCACTTACCACATTCACGCACTCAGTCATGTAAACTGTCCTATAGGACATTAAACTATATGGATGTACAGCTGTTACAGATTTAAGGGGATTCCCTAGATAGGCTGCGTTTGTATGTGTGAGGCAGTAGTGGTCAGGTTGCCGTTGACTGACGTATGTAATGCTATGCATTATCGCCTCTCCGCGCAACCCACTCAGCTGTGGCGTGCTGTGGTTTACTGTCATCCTTTTTTACGAGGGACTTTAAGCGGTGACCACCATATTATTTTATTTATGGACAGCGTAGTTTAAAATCTAATTCATGTTTCTATTGATTTGTTTTACGATGCCGATCATTAATTTTCCGGATACGGCAAACTGTTAAAGCTATTTTTAGCCGTTTTGAGGGGCCAGAAAATAACGTTTCTAACAAACTTGCAGAATTTGTAATACTATAGCGACATAGTTTGAAGTGTGTGTTATTTTCGTAGATATACAGATATAATGTGCGTTAAATAGTATCGTCAACAAGAGAATAGTCGTAACTCGCTGCAACGCATTTGAAGGGCAGTTAGGGAGACCCCTTAAATGTGAAGGTTAGAACGTTATGTTATGTGTATATGACACCACTTTACTCGTCTTGACACAAACTTGAATCAAAATGATGCAGCAAGACCAGTTATAATACATTTTTGAATTTTTTTTTTTAATCCGTACAGTATCATCACCGAATTGCAGCAGGCCACCAGCTTAGTGATCATATACTTAATGTTACTAGAACCAATCGTGATAAGTTAAAGGTTAACTACTGAAGTTCACTTACTAAATTTGCACGAAGAATAATTTTTTTCTTAAATGAGGTAATACTAGCGCTTGAACATAAAAGTCCGTTTTTGTAAGACTGGGGCATTTATTAGGACCGTTAAGGCGCGTATTTTTCCTGAGAGTTTAAATGATGTAGCAGTCGAAGATATAAACGTGTATGAAAGAAATTCACACGAGGAGTGAATCTGCAGTTGCGTTTATCTTGTGCTGAAGATTTCATTCCAGTTTTATTCTTCAGTTAATACAGTGAGCCACATATAAAATGAAACGAACTCAGTAGCAGCGCAGCTCATAATGCGTCTAGTATGCCATGAACCTTTAAATACATTAAATACACTATTAGCAAGTAGTATTGTAGGTTAATCGTTCTGAAACTATTGGAATCTTTTTTAGCTTCTAAGACTTGTATTGGCAAATGCACTAGCGCAGCAGGAAAGCTACCCTACAGGATCTTGAAGACTTTTGCGTCGAGTGTTAAAGGTAAGCTGCGCTTCAACGAAATTGGGTTATCTCGCAGCTTGTATAACAACGTGGTATTACTAAGTAATTTTCAACTTTGTCAGAAAGGAAAGACCCTGATGGCTGAGTCCTTCACCAGTCGCCTTCCGTTGCCTAATTTACTAAGTAGGATAGCCGGAGAGGGCATTCGAACCCACTTCCCCCTGAATGAGTGTCGAACGTGTTACCATTACGCCACCTCTCACGGTGGAGTGGAGATGTAGGTGAATTGACAGGTCATTAACTGTCCAGGTCTTCAAAGCGTGTAAGGGTAAATGATGTGGATATGGAGCAGCATCTGGAATAAAGTATAAGGGATACGGGAGTTCCCCGAATAAAACTACAGACTTGGGATTTCGCTCCGAGATGATCTCCACGTGCAAACATCTGGAGGCGGGCCACGCCTTTAGTGTGAATAACACAAGGCATAACAGTTTTTTCAACATTACGTAACTATAGTTTTAAACATCATCATATGCCACCAACAAATGCCGGGCTGTGCATTTAATATAGAGTTATGGAACTATGATTTTAGTTAATATATCGAAAACGGATGCATTCAGCGTAAAACACAATACGTCATTTTTGTTGTAAATTAAATAATGAATTTATAGTACAGTTTTTTTGCGTAACATGTGCGCAACCCACTTAGTTTTCATGGATAGGGGATGCTTTTGGAATTTTTTTTTTTTTTTTTTTTTTTTTTTTTTTTTTTTTTTTTTTTTTTTTTTTTTTTTTTTTTTTTCAGTTTGTACTTTGTAATTTAGTAATGCAGTATCCAGAAACTCGGACATTAATAATTCATTTCGGCAGCGTTCCTGAAAAAAAAAACACCAGGTACAACTACACTTTCAAGGATGGTTACACCCATTAGCTGACTTAGCCTATATTTCATGTATATCTTTTCGATCTCTTATTTTATGATGAACAATCTGCCGAAGTTTGTCGATAGAGTTCAGCATCATCTTGTATATTCATGTGTGTATAAACATACATACATATTTATGAATAGATAAATGTTTAAAGCGGCCTTAGTCACAAATATTACCGTTTTGGGTTATAAACGGTTTCTGATACTCTGAGGGTAGACACATGTTAGTATAAACTGAACTTTTTTTACGAGTGAATGTAGCAGAGTTGCTGGAAACCTTAAAGCAAGCAAGACAATCTAGTATAAGCTGTCGTAAACGAATATATAACGTATACAACTTTGTAAATTAATATAGTCGTTTAGATAGTTATAGCATCCTTCTATCATGGTGAATGGTGCCATAGTCTTTAGAGGTGATTGTAAACAGTGTCCTGAGTCATTAATTCAGGTAAATTTTAACGCTCAGTATTGGTAGCATGAAATTGGTCGAATACCTTGAGACACTCGATGAGATTATTGGTCTTGTCATTGATTTCATTCAAAACCTCTTGCTACCAAAATTCCATTCCTTGAAATAGTTTATGTACTCTAACTTACTGTGAACGTATTCTGTGTGTATAATATGGCAGTTAGGATTGCACACTGTTGCATATATCAAGAAGGTGAAGCTCGAAAGGACCAAATGAGGTTTGTATTTTGCTTCATCACATCAGGAAAAAATTTTCATTTGACACCCAGTAACTTTATCTATTTGCAGTTTGCGTTTTTTACAATGACATTTTTATTTTACTTAAAGACATTAAAATTTTTAAAGGATTAATAGTTGAAGTAATTAAGGATGAAGTGGTAAAATGTATCCAAGTCTCCGAATTTCAATATTTTTCCCCGCTCATAGGAAACTTATTTAATCGCCTTCGTATAGTTTTTTGAGAATGCATCTACGCCTACCTACTGGCTGTAAAAAACGTAACGTGTTATATTACAAACTTCAGCGTGAGGACTTTTGCTTGGAACGAGTCTGGTTGTAGCTAAGTTTGTTTTAATAATCACTTATACTATATCTATGTGTGTATGTATGTACACACATAAACACACTCTTGCACACTAGCTGTCCGCCCGCAGCACAGTATCGGCCGCGTGTATTACTTGTAGCAGCTAATATTTGCTTTAGTGAACATAAATATTTCTTTGTACACAAGATTAATAGGTCAGCCATCAAGCGTTGGATAACCACGCCTCTGGTTGAACTTACTCTGCAGCAGGCTAAGTAGCAATATAGCTGCTCACGCGAAAATCTGTCCTGAGTATGTCCCTGTCACTTTGAACTACGGCCCCGGGCCTTACTCACAGGTAACTAAACCTTGAATATGAGATGATAATAGATATTGTAATGAGGATGATTAGTTTCAGCCCGGAGGCTAGCTGTACTTCGGGCGGAACACCAGAGGCACTATCAGCCGAGGGCGAAACTGTGATGGTTCGCCATTGCCTTCCACAGAATACGGGTGAAAGGACAAAAAACCGGGGAGGGAACTGAAAATTTTCCTTCCCAGTCGGGAGTCAACCCCGGGACCCTTGGCCCTCCAACCAAACCACTGTGCTAAGCGGTCGGACAACATGGTGATTGATATAAGTAGGATACGTGCTATGAAGACTATTTAACCCCGAGCTCAACCATTAATGATTGTGCCTTCAATACATAATGTAGAAATATAATGAAAAATATTCATTCCCGTAGGTACGTAGAGGTTGCACAACAATATGTATAGGTCTTTCGGGATAAAGTGAGCCCTAAAAATTTAACCATTGAAAACTATCACGAGCCGTTACTGCGTATAATTCAACATTTACTATAGTTGCATTACTGCTTGTGTGGTTGGCAACGAAATTATGGAATTTAGGTCAGAGTATTTTCCTATCTAAATACAACCATGCTGAAACAAAAGTAACCTAAATCGACATAACTGTACTTTATATAAGTAATAAACTTTTCTAAATCAAACTGTATTGATTCCTACTGACTGCACAATTTATCTTGCACGCGCAAACATCAAGTGACGTGTTCAGAGGCGATACAAATTGTCTGAAAATAAAACTTTGGCAGGGTTTTTTTTTTAATTCTCACCTTATTCCGAACCGCCAATAACAATTTAATTACAGGACGTTAATTCCGGGTTACATTAGTCATGTACATGTTTTTCGGATCGTCTGGTTTGAGAGGTTTTCTATGTTTTCCTCCCTAGTAATCGTGTTATTTTGTCTAGCGTAAAAACTGACATAATTGTTTTTTGTATGCGCCCGCCTACTGGCCGTGTGTCAGTGTGAGTGAGGCATGGTGCCAAGGGCGATGTTGACAAGCTCCTGTGGCGCGATATCGCCTCTACCGCAAGACACTGAAACGGCGTGCAGTTGTATCGTAGATCACTCTCCTGACTAACACTTTCAATGGTGACCCCATCTTTTTACTGTCGAAAGTTTTAAGAAACGTCCATTGCATGCTCCTTGACTAGTTTCACGCGATTCCCGCAAGTAGTTTTTCAGATATAACCAGTTGAAAAAGCTGTTTTTATCCATTTTGAGTAGCTCCGAAATGTTTTTTCTAATCGACGTGATGCTTTGAAACTACTTTTCAGTCATCGTTTGGAGTGTATTTTCTTTTCGTACATAGACACATTGGGCATACGTTGAATAGTTTATTAAAAAAAAAACTTTTTTACGAACACGCTGCAACGCATTTTAAGCGCGTGGTAGACGAGGCCCTTAAGCAAGCACCATTCTGAAGCAAAAACACCTCAATATCTCGGCTGTGAGAAAACCAATTTTTTCGCATTTTCATCTCTTACGGGATAAAATCTCGTAAAATCTTTAAATATACTTTTAGACGTTTCTATAAGTATCCAATTAAATTGAAAATCTCGACTATAACCTGTTTGGTCAAAACTAAAGAGAAGATTAATTAAAAAACACAATTTAACCATTCACATATCTTAAGAGTTCGAATTTAGAAAAATCCTGAAAATATTTTACGGGTATTTACGTAATCATCGTCTTGAAGCGAAATGCAGCTCTATATCTTGACGTGTTCGAAAGCCAACAAGGATTTATCGAAAACACATTTCACGTATTTTTCCTCCCGCAAGAGTTTAATTTCGAAAAAAAAAAAAAAAAAAAAAAATGCTCTTACGATTATTTTATGGGTGTCACATTGAAGTGCAAACAATGATTATATCCCGCGGGGTTCTAGTTATCGCTGTGTGAGAACTACAAGGTTCTAAGTGCCAAAATTTACGAAAATGAAATATTACTTTTAGTATGTTCTTTCTAACAGTCTGTACATCCTGGCTGGTTAATTAATTCGAAACTAATTGATCAGGAATAAACAAGACAGTCGGAATGTTCATATTATCTCATGGAACTACGTAGTACTAATATTTCAATTCTGTGAATTCTGGCACAACCTTGTAATTCTCACCCAGCGATATATCAACGATTCATTTAAAAACATTCACCTTTTTTCACCACTTTTCATTCTCCTGAAATTACTTTTCAGGTATTTAAGGACAGTCCAGTGGTTTCAATGTGTCGATTATAAATATAAATCACTGTTCACTTTTTTTACCTCTGTCGGTTAGAATTTAAAGAAAAAAACTTAAATTCCGTTTTGAGTATTTACTTTTGCATCAAACTGAAGCAAAGAGCGTTTCGACAGGTTCGATAACTACGAAGGAATTATCGAAATAATAATTCACTCCTTTTGATGCTTAACAGAATTCAATTGCGAAAAATTTTGAAGTCGGCACTTATGACATTTGTGTAAGTGAAAAACACGATTATAGTCCATCAGGCTCGATCTATACAGACGATTCGTATAAAACACATTTTACATCTATACGTCCATATAGGGATCGAATTTCGAAAAATCCTAAAATTCCTTTTCGGGTAGTTACCATTTTGAAGCGAAAAGAAAAACGAATGGGTTGTTGGTTATAAATAACTAATCGAAAAAAATAGTTCAGGTTGTTTAACCCCTCAGAAGTTGAATTTCGAAAAAAAAATAAAAAAATAAAAAAAAATCTCTTCTTTACGCTCGCCTACGGCCTGAAGAGAGCCCATACAAAAATATTTCACGTGTCTAGGTTCAGCGGTTATATATATCTTAATATTATATAAAATTAAGTGTCCTGACACACTTACTCACTCTTCTACGAACAGCCCAAACCGCTGGACCTAGAACCATGAAATTTTGAGGGAAGATTCCACTTTTCCCGTAGGCAGCCACTAAGAAAGGATTTTTCGAAATTCGATAATTAAGGGGGTAGAAAGTGGTGAAATGTGTTTTAAAAGAATCCTTGATATCTCATTAACCGGGAATGCTATCATAAATTTTTTAACTTCATTAATACCGCCCAAAGAAATGCATATTCGCAAATTTTTCGATTTTGCGAAATTCGAAAATTAAGGGGGTGAAAAGCCGTAAAATTTGTTTTTCATTAATCCGTGATTTCTCCTCAACCATTTCAAATAGCGAGGTGATTTTTTTTAATGATGCTTAAGTACATATAAAAAAATTAATTTTACAATTTTTCTAAATTCGTCCTTGAAAGCTCTTAAAAAATAAAAGGTGTTTTTTAATTAATCCCACTTATCTCCTAAACCAGTGGAAATATTGAAATGGTTTTTGCTTTAAAATAAATCTTACGTAAATATAAAAAAAAAGTAATCCAGGATTTTTCGAAATTCGTCATTGAAAGCTGTTAAAAATATATAATGTGATTTCAAATAATCATCTGTACCACTTGTACCCGTTGAGATATCGAGATGATTTTTTATAAGAATGAAGCTTATGTAATATCTACAAATCAAATTCAGGTTTTTATGAAATTCGAAAATTAAGTAGGTGAAAAGCAGTAAAATGTTACAGTCTCCCGAAAAAAGAGAATGATCACGGAGAAATAATTCAACAATCGTTTCTTTTTGACAACTGTAGTCACTACATACGAAAGAATTTATCACGGCATGCCTTTATCATTCACTCAGGTAGCTATTGTATAAAGTTTGTGGTGTGGAAGGGGTGGGGTTACGGGTTCGTATTCCGTGCAAGACTTTGCAATGGGAATTACTATGACATCATACGAGCGTATTGCGCGCGCTCTTTACACTGAGCTAAGACGGTTAATTATAGTTCAGTGTTATTGAGTACGCTAGCTGTTAAATGCCTTCATCACATATTTTATCCATGAGTTACTGTTTACATTACATATTTTCACGCGGGCGACACCCTAGCCGCCCGGCTTGTATGTGTATATATTTATTTATTTATTTATATTTATTTATTTATTTATATTTATTTATTTATTTATTTACATACAGGGCGAGTCGTTATTGTATGCAAACCCAATGGCGGTGAATTCCTGAAGTCAAATAAATATGGAAAAATAATAATACAACATTGGGCCAATTGTGACGTACGACGAAGTTATACGCCCCCAAAGGTGAATGTGGGAAATGTGTAATTGGACGATAAAATCTTTGTCATATGTAAATGAGTAACGAAATTTCTTATACAGACTACAGGTGTAGAGACAGACAACTGCAGAAAATTGTGTTGCATAAAGAACACCACTCCATAGTTTAACTGTGTGTCGGCTACCCCGTCTTGCTTAGAATTTTGTAACCCTTGACTGGAAGTATAATTGGACATGACATAGTATGTAAACATGAATAAAACGGGTCGCATTGACAATAACTGCTAATGCGAATCGTTTCCACATAAATTGACTGTTAAGTTGGGAAGTGGTATTGTGCTAGCCTGAGAGGTAGGCAGCCTGTACAATGTCATGTATTGCCATGCGTGTATACGGAAAATGTGACTTAATGTTTAGTTTATTAGTTTAAACGTTTATTAGGACGTGAGCGGTTGAGAAGTTACTGCGGTCAAATGCCAATATTACTTTGGTTACTGTTCTTATCAAGTGGCAATGCCTACTACTCGACCAAGACAACTAGACATTTAGGAATTATGCGAAATAGTTGGTAAATAATCTATCATATTGCTTAGCTGTACGCTTAATGAAATGATGTACAACATACCTGGCAAAATTTCATTCGCATAGTTAGCCGATGTGTAGTCTATGTTTCATGCATTTAATGTTCGCTGACGGCGTGTTGCGTTGCAAAACAGTGCATAGTAATATTGTATGTAGACATCACAGTATTTCATAATGACGGACGCTTACAATCGTATTATTCGATCACATTAACTGATAAACAAAAAATACTGTGTTGTAGGGTAATTAAAAAGTAACTCTTGTTTATTGCGGGAAAAAGTGCTGGAACCCAGTTTTTTCCTCAGTATTTATGTGCCAATTAATGCGCAGCAGGTTGTCGAGGGAATTAAAAAAAAAAAAAAATCAGAATTCGAAAACAATCACAAATAACTAAATTGCGTAGTGTGAAACTACGGACACCTGCTAGCAAACTGAAACCAAATGAAATGAAAACACAGTATACTAGTGGCTTCCATATTGGTGTGATTCGGTGGAGTTTAGGAATTTTGTACATGTGGTTAAAAATTGCGTCTCTATTCTTTAAACACGTAGGAGTTTTAATGGGATAAATATTTTTTGAAACAGTTATTTAAAGAATTTGGTTTGATTCAATAAATGCAAAACCAAAGGAATGTACGTATTGCTGAAAACAAGACATTGTCGCTTAGTAATTATTAAAATAGTGTGTGTGTTACTTAGATACTTTGTGTAACTGTGGAATTTACGTATATTTTTAAACCTTCAGTTGCAATCATAAGTATCATAAAGCAACAGAGCGATGTTTGCTATTAACGTTGCTGCTTATATAAAAAAAATATGTTTTCCTTTTGAAAACGTGCACGTGAGCCTTCTGGTCTCTTTACGTGAGACAGAAGATAGGAATCCCGCGTGTGTTTACTCTGTGCCAGAATGTAGACATTAAATTTTTTTTATTTGTATTTAACTTTTGGTCAGTAATAATATTTGACTCTATCAAAAACAAGTTTAGTTCCCACCAGTTAATAGGATAGTATGGAACTTTCTCAAATGTGTATTCTGAGTAAGTAACAATTACGCGACAATAATACTTTCAGAGAATGTAGAGTTTAAAGAAATCCGGCAACTCTTTGCATACTAATTTTAGCTTGCTTACATATTAATTTTCTGTGCAAGCCACTAAAAACGAATGCGAATTTTCTTTAATTATTGCATAGATGCCCTGCCTTATTTGGAATCGTTTTGTAACAATTACGTCCACTAGTAGTATCAATCGGTCTGTGATGTCCTATATTTCAAGGAAGGCCTGCCAAGCTAGACTAAATTAGATTTGGGTACATTGTTAGGATATTCTCTCATAACGCGTAGTACCAAACAGCTGACGTAAGTTTTCCTGTAGACATATTTGCAGTAGTGTAGTCATCTTGCTACGAATTGTTCTTGATCATGTTTTCCTGGAATATGTCTGGCTCCCCGCACACACATACGCACACATACACACAGACACACACACAGACGCGCGCGCACACACACACACACACAGACGCGCGCGCGCACACACACACACACCTGGAACGTAAATGTGGACGTCTGCTTCACTTGTTTATATTATGATGACAGAGCCAAATCTCAATGACATTAGCGCCACACTTGCTAGAACATCTCTGGTGGGAAAACATTTACCCTCCCCCTCCCCCACTCATACCATTCGACATTGAACGGTTACACAGGCGTTGTTACCAACAGCACTAATTTGTGTCTAGCCGCTGAGACTGTGCCGCACGTTCGACAATTATCGGAAATGCTCGTGTTCGTCGCCCCCCTCCTCTCTCCGTCCCCTGTGACAGTGTAGTTTAGTTTGTCAGTTTAAAATGCAAATAAAAAAAAAACTTCGTTTTAGGTTGAATAACTATGTTAACATCGTGCCGCTGCTACTTCTCACGTCTGCGACGCGCTGTGTTAGCACATATGCGATTTCATTTGAAAGGAAATGGGATAAAATCAATATAACATTCAGGAAATATATGTATTTTGTCTTTAAAAACAACTATAGTTATTAATTTTAAGTATTCTGCTTTGTAAATTAAAACAAAATACATAGTCACAATGGTATTCATTGTTACAAGTGTTTCTTGAAGGTATAGAAACCACGGGAGAAAATTTTTTTTGGGATCGCACAATTCTCTCGTCCTCGTCAGTCTTCCGTAAATGGCTAATTTTTCTTTGAATTTTAGCATAACATTTTAAATATAATTACCTCTGTACCCCGTATTTACTTCCCATGATTATTTTTTTAAGTGTAGTAATATTACTAGAATTGATTGTTTTATGCAGATGGTAACATAGCACAATTTTGAAATTTGCATCGCAAAATATGACAATATAGTTAATTATATTTATTTGAAATATTCTTTTTATTTATTTTAATCATTTTTAATCTTTTTAACGCTATTACTCTACAAAATATCTTAATTAAAAACTATTAATTTGTACTACAAATTTAGAAAAATTCCTTGAATACTTAAAGGCCCTTAAAGCTGTTCAAGGGTAAAATTCTATAAACATTTGATTGTGAATAATTAATTTCTTGAAATTTGAATTGCATAGTATTTAAATGTTAATAACTATTTTTTAAAGTATAATATACATTTTCCTATAGGTTTCGTGATTTTGTCACATTTCTTATGATGTTACACACAGAGCAGAATGACCCCAATAGCGAAGTCACAGACGCAGGACTAGACAAAACAACGACGGAAACATAGACTAACACTGGAGTTTTTCTTAGACGAGCTTAGACGAAGCTGACATATGCTCATGTCTTCAAGCATACTGAAATGAATTAAAACGCCAGTACACAAGAGTTGTTTAGTATTTCTGGAACTACTTTAATGTGTTGTGTGAGAGTGTTTCAGATAGCATGAAGTAAGATTTACTTGGCTAAGTTAAATACACACATTATTTAGATGCGGCCTTTTTAAGGAAATTTCGACGTTTGGGGCACTATTATTTGAACCATAATATTTTAGTTACTTTTAACTACGGTGAGGAGGGGGTGATGTTAGTAATGTTTTTCAGAAAAAAATTAAAATAAAAATTTGTAACGAATCCCAAAAACCAGCCACCGCGTCAGTTTACTACCAGAAAGTAGCGGAGCTCGCGTGACGAAATCAATTTCCCAATTTTCCCATTCTTTCGGTAGCGATCAATTCTCTGTCGACCCTCGCTTCCAGCGACCCCTGCATGCGATGTTCTCATAACCTGAGAAGCTCGGCGCTATCTATATGCAAACTTCAGCCGTCGCATGCATAATGTCGTGAAATCCGGAAAGCAATCCCCTCAAGCAAACGTGAGTGAATACTCACCTCGTAAATCCTCGGAAAACTCACTTTAAGATGATAAAATACGAGATGATCTGAACTTTCTGAGGGATGGCTGTTCCTCACCTTGAGATTGAAATTTTCTTCCCGCAGAGCTCAGGCACTATTCGGTTTTTCTGACGTATAGGATTCCACATTTTAGAGTTTAAGCTATTTGTTTCTGCTCACGTTAATATTTACGCCCGTAGTGAGTTAACAGCAATTATGTTTTGTTGTAAAGTTAACAGTTTTGTTTTCAATATTTCGTCTTCTATGAGAGTTGTGTATATACAACGCTTTTACACGAATTGTTTTGTCTCATTTTGTTGCTTTTCCGGATTCGTGGTGTTATTATGTTGTAGGTATACGTACTGTATCAATTTTTTATCACCTTCGGCGTGTCTTGTCTTGGTAAGGTGGAGGGAGGGGGTAGATAACAAGCCCCAAATATGCGATTTTTGCTCTTGTAGTCGTACTGTTATATATATATATATATATATATATATATATATATATATATATATATATATATATATATATATATATATATATTTGTGTATATATTAACTTCGAATAAATGTGTTTTGAAAAGTTTTCATTGCGTGCTTTTGTGTTCTGTTTTGTTTGTCATGTGTAACTTTTTAATATTACCTATTTTGTATTTTCGTCTAAATACTGGGGCTCAAGTCATTCCCATCCTAGCCACTCTTTTAAATTATGGAGGAAGTTTCCCAAAACCAGAAACAATTTCAGATTTTTGCCATGCACTGCCCACCCTTTCAAGTCCCCCCTCCCTTTTTTCCCCCCAACTCATTTTTTAAGGCCTGAGATTATAATACTTTTTGACGCATAATAATGATAGTTCAGTCATTAGCATTATTTTTTTGGTATTACGACTTAACATTACGCACAATTTTATATTTTTTATGCTCATGTGTTCGGTTGATATTCTGGAAAATGTAGGCTATAACGAATACAATAATGATAAAGTTACTAATGCAACGAATACTAGTTAGTTGTATTCTAACATTTAATAATCGTGATGAAATAATAGGTATGCTAAAAATGTAAAAGAAATTTACATTGATAATGCAATGGCCCAAATTGGCCTATTTCGTTCATTATGCCTTTGGTGTAAAATGAAGCAGTGGAGAACAAATTAAGTCTTAAAATGTAACAAATATTTGTTGCGGTGTGCGTAAAAATGAAAATGAATAATATATTCTAGACAACGTCGCGTGAAAAATAAAGTATATGTTTATAACGTCATTACAATTACAGTCATATGTTTGTATTTCATACCGATATATAACTTTTGGAGAGACAAGTCGTAACAATAGGGCAAAGAACCTAGGCATTAAAAGTTTCGTAAATTAGATTACTGGGAACAGGCTCTCAGCGAAATGCTAATACACCGTACTGTCAAAATGTTGTACCCAAGTTATGCTAAGAATGGAAATCAGCAAATCTCTCCCACCTGCCCTTGTTATCAACTACACCCCAGATAGCATGTAAGATTGGGGCAAGCTTGCGATTGACTTGATTTAGGCTTGCCATTACAAACCCTATTTGGTAAGTTTGATGCAAGCTTGAGTCAAGCCTATTTTTACAGTTGTATCCTGCCTTGTACGAGGCAAGTTTGCTACAAGCTTGCAGCAACCTTGAATCAAGCTTTCCTCGCAAGCTTGCTGCAGGCTTATCGTGTGGAGACGAGTTAGCTTGATGCAAGCTTGATTCAAGCTTTTGGCTTGACATGACAAGCTTGCTGCAAGCTTACAGACTTGTCATGGTAAGCTTGCATCAAGCTTATTTTGCTATCTCGGACTGTTCCATATTCTCCCACCATTCGCTTTATTACGAACAGTAGCATAACTCCGCTGTGCAAGCAACGGCATATGTTACATATCATGCGGTCTGCACGTGAAACCTACAAGGATGACATATTTACTCTGTAACATGTGTCACACTCAGTAAGATAAGTGTTACCCTCGATCGTTAGGTTTTTTCAGCAAGATATTACCTTGTTTTGACAAGGGACCAAGTATGCATAGCCATTAAAGTTGCCTCGTTTTGTATTTCTGAAGCGAGGTTTGTTTCCAACGCTGTAATACTTAGTTATTTTCCAGTTTTGGATAATTTTTCGTGTCCTTTCCCGCGTAATGCACCAAGATGTGCGTTCCAGTAAGTGCAATACTACTAACCGGAACATCGCAAAAATACGGTTACTAATTACTTATTGTGTAACTAACTAGCGCAGGCGTGTGTTATCACAGCTTTCAGTCGATCTAAAAAATAATCGTGACTCTTGTCTTCGCCGTTGGATCAGAATATTATAGGCAGTATTTACAACCAGGAAACGCAAGCCTTAAGGGCGAGATTCACCTCAGTTTTCAACGTCTTTTTTTATTTTTATATTTGTACCAGATATTTTTTTTCTTATTTTGGACATAAATTGTGACAAAATCTTCCTCGTAGAAAATTGGTGTATCTCTCATAGTTTTCACGTAATGAGTCGTAAACGTAAAAATTTGCGCCACTAAAACCAACGGACAAATCAAACCGAAATAATTCAAGCTGTATAACAATGTCGTAGGCTACGATTTGAACTATATAAAAAATTAATAAATTTTTGTATTTTTAAACAATATTTGAAATATTTAGATTTTCATTTCAAAATTCAGAATTTTTTATTAAATACAAAAATATTTTATTTTTTGTTTTTATATGTGTCATTTCATAGCCTACAACCAGGCCTTCTCAATAGGTGGCCCGTGGGTCAGATGCGGCCCGCAGAGAGATTTCTACTGGCCCGCCATCAAAATGTCAGATATCAGCGAAAATGTTTTGTTACAATAATTTTAATGCTACTTCTTAATAGTTATAGGTAGGTCAATGTAATGTCTGCGTATGACAATGATTTATGTTAGACTAACATTAAGTTCAATTAAATGATTCCGTACAGTGCCTATAATTGTTTTTTTTTTTTTTTTTTTGCCCCCGAGTGTTTTTGGTTGTTATAAAATTGAAGCAAGTGGCCCGAAGGTACATTTAATTGAGAAGTCCCCGCCCTAGAACATTGTTATACACTGAATTTTTTCGGTTAGGTATTACAGTTGGTTTTAGTGGCGTACATAAAACCGTAAAGTGCAAATTTTGACGTTTACGACTCATTACGTGAAAACTATGAGAGATATATCAATTTTCTAAGAGGAAGATTTTGTCACAATTTATGTCTAAAATAAGGAAAAAAATATCTGGTACAAATATAAAAATGAAAAAAGACATTGAAAACTGAGGTGAACTGCGCCCTTAAGGTAGCTGCCTGTCAAGGAGGCCGAGCGATGTACAGAGCTTCGTTTGTCAAGTTTATTCAAGAACTACGCAGCGTACGTGAGTGATGTCTGCTTGGAATAGCATTACAAGAAAATAATAACTGTGCAGGCGCATTTCAGGTCCTACATTATTTTTAATACTTATTTGCGTTTATTTTATTTATTTTTATTTAATGAAGCAGTCTTGGTGCAGATAACTGTGAAGTTGATCGCAGATTTTTTTTTTGTTAAGAACGCCTCCAACGACACGCTTAAATGCGTTTCAGTTCGTTCGTAAATACAGGTTTTTTACGAAACTATTCCACAAGATCCCGTTGTCTCAACGTACAAAAAGAAAGCACACTTAAAACGATGACGGAAAGGTAGTTTCAAAATATTACGTTAATTATAAAAATTATTTTGGAGCCCCTCAGAATGGCTCTTAAAGAAAGTTTTTCAGCCTGTTATAACTGACTGAAAATCTACTCGCACGATTTGCGTGAAACTACTCTAGAAGCATGTAATGAACTTTGCTTAAAATTTTCCACTAATGGAAAGACGGGGTCACCACTGAAAGTGTCAGTCAGGCGAGTGATCTGCGATACCACTGCACGCCGTTTCAGTGTCTTACGGTAGAAATGATACCTCACCAGATCAGTCGGTAAACACTGCCGTTGGCGCCGTACCTGACTCACACAAACACACGGCCAGTAGGGCGTTTTCAAAAACTCACTTCCTGGGTTACGGTAGATATGTGTCGGTCACCAGGATTTTGATGAACGCCAGTAATACTGGTCAGGGTTTTAAGATGGCGGGAACAGAAATAGCATACTGATTGTACACATTTTTAATATTTTGCTAAATGTGACGTTCACACCACATTTTTTTATGTTACATATAATATTCTTTTCGTATTATTTTTTTTTTTTTTTAAATTTATGCAGTGCATTCAGTTACACTTAGTTGATGTTTTGGTTATGTATACTTTTTACATTTTTTTTTTTTTCGCGCCAAGTGGTGGTTTTCGTTTGCTAATTGTCGCTTACCCTCACGTTCCTTTTTGAACGTCGTAAATGGAAATATTGTCTAACCTATGCTACTTGTGAGCTGTTGAAAAATGTTATCTATCGGTTAGAAGACTAAACGCCAGTTCAATGGCTTGCGCCTAGAAGCTAAGGTCATGCTGTGTCTCCTTTGTGCCCTAAAATATTATTTTTGAGTAGTATGAAGTAAAAACCAACGCATGCCTCTCGCTTTGCACTTAACGAATTCAGGTAATATTTTCGGAGTTACAGCAGTCTAAAAAAAAACTGCTTTAGACATTTTGAGAGGCCCGTAAATCATTTTTCTAACAGGCGTGCTGAATTTTTTTAAAACATAGAAGCATAGTTTCAAGCGTGTGTTATTTTCGTAGATAAACATAATGTGAATATGTTAAGTTTCGCATAAAAAAGAATACGCGTGACACGCTGCAACTCCGTCCATGCGTCGGTCGAGGACTCCTCCTTAGCAGTGACCCTATAATTTTATTTATGGAAAATAGGTGTTACCAACGCAGGTCTCTACCATTTTGTTTTACGATTACGGCTGATATTTTTTCAGCTACAGCAATGTCAAAAAGCCATTTTTACAACTTACGAGGAACTGGTGATCATGTTTTCAAAAGTGCATGGTATTTTTAAAACGACAGAAACACAGTTTTAAGTGTTTTTTTTTTTTTTTTGTAAACGCATTGGAAAAACGTCCAATAGTTTTACTTGAAAAATTACTTTGCCTAACACGCTAAATGCCTATACACAATTGAATACTTTAACAAATTTACCTGACGTTTCCTTTACTTGAAGTATTTTGTCAATACACAATACAAACGTAAAGTTAAAATAACGACAGTAGGTTAACGATTGAGAATTTTTTTTCCAAACAGAAATATAGTAGTATTAATGATTACATATTTGTCATAAAAGCAATTGACGTAAATATTTAACAGAATGTCTAGTTACTTAAATATTTCCCATTATTATAATATTTTCAGAACGAAAGCAACGGCATATGTTGCCGCAACTTACAATTAATTTACGAATATTGCTGTAACGCAGTTTATAAGGCTTTTCGAGTACAATTAAGACACACTGTTACATTTTTCATACTGGAGAACAAAACTATACTCAGAAATAAACATTTTTCATTATAACATACATAATCAGCTGGTTTTTAGCGAACGGCCATTTTGGCTTTGACTCTAGGTTTTCAGTTTATCGGAAACGTAAAGTAAAGGCTGCTTGACTTCAGCTTTGGCGACGCCATTGTGTACGACTCAGTAAGAAGCCATGTATTGAAAGTAAAGTAGAATGTTAAAGTCAAATGCTAGCTTTCTAAATTGCGTAAACACTTTAAGAGGGCGTGGTACGTAATTCAACGCTAAAATCATTCATCTATAACTGTAGGTTTCTTGAAGCCAATTTACGAAAATTAAATAATAACAATCCTAGACAATAGTTTTAGCCAACGTTGTAAACAAAATTGTTTCTAGTGTTACGAACTTCTGAGGCACAATCACTGACGCCAGAACCTCGTACATGTAACTGCGGCGCAAGAGATCACGCGTAACGAATTAGTAATTCTGGATCAATATTTATTCTTAAAGTTGGCAAGTACCATTATCTAGGATTGTCATTGAGTATTTTATCAATATTAGCTTCGAAAAAAAGCGTAGAAATCGACATTTTCAGAGTATATTTATCTGCCACGCGCTCTTAACTCTTAAAAAAGTTCTCGGTCTCACAAAATATGTCTACCCAAAATTACAGTCGTTGGACCGGTGCTCGTGTCAACAAGCATGGGGCCAGTACCGCGGTAAACTCGAGCTTGTGTGACCAGCAAGTGCTGTGGTGAGGTTCTATTTACTTTAGTCTATTATTATTTTTTTCGTGCGACGTTGTCCGTGTGCGCGAGGCAGGACGGCAATGGGGATAACGCCCATCTCATTGTCCTTGCCTACGTACCGCCCTCATTGTGCCTGTGTGACAAGGACATTCCAGGCCGCTCGGGAGGACTCCAGAAGCACACAGCTCTGCTGCTGCACTACGGTGTCCCTATCTCCCCCTGCCATACGTACATACGCGCCCCTGCTCCCACCAATCACTCACGCTAACACTCTGACTGCTCTCGGTACTATTTTCGTTTTATCTTCCGAAAGCTCTTCGAGTGAATCGACAAGCCCCTGCCCAACACGGAGAGGTGGCTTCCTTCCAGACATCCTCCCTACCTCCCTCATTTCCCTTCGCTCTCCCATTCCCCTTCTTATGGCGATGTTAGATATAGGATGTTCACAGTAAAGTGAACACTTTTGATGACCTTCTTCTGAAGAACCGTCATTAATGTATATTTTAATGTGTCGTTGTGAGCGGGTAAATATATTTTGGTCAAACATCTAGGTCAATGGCGCTGGTAAGGAGTGACGTGATTATGTTGCAGTGCCGGAATGATGGACGGGGGAAATGGAAGATCCCCGAGGAAACCCACGGACCAGCGGCATCGTCCGCCACAATTCCCACATGCGAAAATCCGGGGACCGACCCCGCCGGTAATCGAACCCTTTGTGGCACTGTACATTTACTGTGTGTATGAAGCTAGTACACCGTCGTAGAAATTTTTGGCCTTAAAAATTGCCTTCCATTTTCCACGAAATCGGTTCCTAGATAAACTTGGTTTGTGCGCTTGAGTCACAAAATGAACGCTAAAGGTGTCTCTGACTGGTGTATGTTATGCATTATCGTCTTTATGGTCACGCCTCTTAACTGGGGTGCAAGGCATTGCAGTTATTCTATTAACTACGGGGCTGCATAAGACATAACCATATTATTTTATTTGTGTGAAGTATGGTTGAAAGTTGAGCGCATGTTTCTGATTGGTGGTTTCCTACACACGGGCAGTCTGTAAAATCTGTTTTTACCTATTTGGAAACGCCTAAAAACATGTTTCTAACAAGTGTGCAGAATTGTTAAACTTCGGAGAGGTAATTTAGATAGTGTATTTACAAATGCAATGCACGTAAAGATTTTTCGCAAAAAAAAATGAGATGTGTGTGTTGGCCTTTGTTTAATACTATAAAAAATAACATTTCAGGTTCACCGCTTAGAGTCCCATAATAAAAATAAAAGCCTACAACGAAAACCTCGCTCTCCGATTGGGCGCGCTGTGCATTAACGGTGATATGCTTCTCGTCGAACAGAGTACTCTGGCTCTGGCTCTTACAGCTGTGCTGTTCGCACGTAAAACGCGGAAATCTGAAACATGTACCTGGTACACACTCCTCTTAGGCCTCGGTGCAGTGGTTTCGAAAATATTTTTGTTTTAACGCAAATTAATACATGTATCAAAAATTCATTCTTACAATTTTAGCACTTATATATCATCATTTGTATCTTAATTTTTCTGTTGCAATACACCAAGCGGATTTTTAGATTTTTGTTCTTTGAAATAACACATATTTTGTTGTCGAAATAAGCCAAAATGAAGCAAAATAATTTTTTTCTTACCGAACGGTACATTGTTTTAAAAACGACTCTGACAAAATTGTGTATCGTATTACTGTACACAGTCTCAAAGTTTTTCAAAGTATTTGGTTAAAAAATATTCCAGTTATTTGCAAGTGTTTGAAATAAATTAAAGACTTTGGTCTTAAGAGAAGGTTTAAACAGCTGCAGAAATTTCCAAATACGTGTCGCCTTGATCAAGGCCTATATTGCACGGAGCCAACGAAACTCAGTAAGCCATTTTTTGCTCGACAGGTCTGCAGTTTACATAGAAAGTGTTCGGAGGTTTTTAAAATGTGGCAGGAATGTTTTGGGCTGAAGTATATTGTTACAGTGCATCAAGCGAATACATACAAATCATGACGAGGGAAAAATATTATTTCTATAAACTATCGACTACGAACGAATGTGATAAGAAAATGTGCTAGTTTATATTTTTCCGATACATCGATTTCTAAATGTTGTTGCGAGTTGTCATACCTCCCACGTTAAATCCCTTCGTTTATTTTAATTTGCAAGAATATTAACGAAGTTTAAATAACAGACATTTATAGTTGGAAGGCGTTATGCATCAGTAGACTTTGCACTAATGGTAACGTATCAAAACATGCTGGAACTATTTCAGATTTGAAACAGTCTTACAAAAAATAATCTAGTCCCATAAAGTCAGTATTTGTAACAACAGGGTATATGCCTAAATTCCTTACTGTAGAACCGAATCAAAACGGAGTAATATTTTACACAAAGTAACAGTTAGTCTAGTGATGCATTACACCGTTGAATTGTGTATTTCCTTATTGTCACGTCAAAGTCTTATTGTTATGCATAAACTTGTTTTGACCTCTACTTTCGCGCTGCTCTTTAAGGCTCGGTTTCATTCGCCGTATAAAATTTTATTATTTTTCGCTTTTTTTTTTTGTAATGCTGAGTAGAAAAATGTTAAATGTGTGACTATGCCGCAAATTCTATTTACTTTGAGCCACAATTCAAGCATGGCAATAGAGCAAGTAATGAATATAAAAATATTTGCCACACACATTGCGGTGCAATTAATTACATGTTAACAGCTTAATCGCAAGGTCTGTATTGTAGCGAAATGTAAAAAGAATTTGAGGTATAATCGCATTTTTAACATTTTTCTTCTTAGAATTCCAAAAAAGCGGAAAATAATAAAATTCAATATGGCGACTGAAACCGAGCCTTAAACAGCTTAGAATGGTGCCCTTCATTACCCTCTTAAGTGAAGGTGGGGAGGCCTCTCATAGCCACGCTAACGTAGCGTTTGTTCCGTGCTGGGATAACCTTGTCCGCGTCGCTAATTAGTAGTCGGGCCCGCTTACTTCCTTTTGCAACTATTCCTGGTTGGTATGCCCAAGCTGTTGGTGTTTTTCTTTCATGTTATCCTACCTCTCGTAACTTAAAAGTAATAATAATAGCTTGACACGTCATTTACCTGGAATTTCCGCATGTACAGGAGGAGTGTAGTTCCCAAAG
Source organism: Medauroidea extradentata (assembly GCA_003012365.1). Classification (NCBI taxonomy): domain Eukaryota; kingdom Metazoa; phylum Arthropoda; class Insecta; order Phasmatodea; family Phasmatidae; genus Medauroidea; species Medauroidea extradentata. Next base: position 29,684 of record PNEQ01133832.1, read on the forward strand.
TACATATATAGGTGGCTCGGAATAAAGTGAGCACTCAAAAAAGTCCTGCTAAAGTTCTATTTTCAGTTAATTCGTATCTTTCCGCGCGTAACGGCTAACGACGGGAAATATCTAACGTCTCCGGACACGTCACTTGATATTTGCGCGTGCAAGATAAATTGTGCAATGGGTATAGATCAACACAGTTTAGTAAAAATTAAAGTTTATTAATTATGTAAAATACAATTATGTCTATTTCAGTGGATTTTGTTTCTGTATTTTTGTATTTAAATAGGAAAGTACATGGAACTATATTGCGTGATTACGCTGCCAACCATACAAGCAGTACGCACACTATAATTAATGTTGAATTATATGCAGTAAGAGCTAGTGATATTTTTCAAAGGTTAAATGTTTAGTGCTCACTTTATTCAGAATGACCGTGTATAACTGTGTAGAAGTGGGTAAGTTAGTGTTTTATTTTTTTTTTTATTTTTATTTTTTTTTTTTTCGTTGGTCATCTGTGCAGCAAGTAAATTTTCTGAATATATCAAAGTATGTACTAGTCCTATGTTCAAGGTTGCTTAAAATGATGGTGTGCTTTACCGTACGTACGTTTTATACATTTTGGCACCTCGATGTGGACTAATTAGGGATACTTGGGAACCTAACCTTCAGTACCAGGCTCACGTAGCTCTTTTTAACCTTCCAATTGTTTTCCCTTCGTTTTCTGTTGGTCCTGTTCGGATAAGACATTTGCGCTATAAGTGAATGCGGCTAAAAATTTGTACATGCTGCTGTAGCAACCTTTGTATCTGTAGTATTCCAGTGCTGAACTTCAACAGTGAATTTTGACGAAGTGTAGTGCATCTTACGTAATTAATAAAAATTTTGAACAGTTGCACATTTTAAAATGGTTTCTTGCTCGAATCTTTGCAATGCTCCAAACGACACCAAAGCCTTTCCGTAAAACACCAGAAGTATGAAATGGCATTAGGAAACAAATCAAAGGGAAATCTGTTCAGTTTCATATTATTGGCCACATTTGGGCTGGAATAATTTGTGATCACACGAAACATGCTTACAAGACTATATATCACGTGTCTTCCCGAATGTATTTTGTAAATATTGATTTGAGAACAAAGTGATAGTGCACTTCAAGAACTCAGACTCATAACGGTTCACGCCCTGACCTCAGCATGACGATGAACACGTATAGGTCGGTATGCAAGTTGGGTAGTTCACTATCTTAGGCTCCCATCCGTGGTGAACCGACGTAAAACTAGGAACTTTCCACTTACAATTTCTCGCCCCTGCAATTTCTGACGCCAAGGACGGTTGGGCAGCCTGCTCGCCTGTTCCTTGCGCGAACTTTGCACTTGGCGGTAGTCGGTACTTGAGGTCTGATCAGAGCTAGCAGCTCCCTAGCGCGTGTACTCCCTGGAGACGGCAGTCATAAGTGCGAGCGTCTGGGGCATGCTGGCATCTTCAGCTCGATGCGAGAGTTCCAGCTTTTAGCTTTGAATGCCAGCTCCGCTCTCCGTAGACCTCATTAATGAGCTTAGCTTTCCTGGCATTCGTAGACCAAGCGACGACAAATGTGCAATGTCTGGCTGTACGCTTGGTACTCCCTAACCTACCAACGTTGAATTCTAATATTACATAGTATGCGAAACACATCATACTAATTTACAGGTTCCGTTTTACGCATCCTCGTCAGTACAAAATACAAATAATAAATAGTGTATCGTCCATAAAACTGCAATTTGTTGTAATCCTTAGTTTAATTGATACTAACATTTTGCTATATTTGGGCATTGGGTTTATGTTTACACCTTCAATAAATATTTTATTTCCCACAGGAACTAACTGGTCTTTGTTTATTTTGATGTAAATCAAAATGTTTTATCTCCCCTGAGGTTTTTAGAAAATATCGTCAGTCAAACTTCCGCTTTGTGGGATACGACGTATTGCAGTTTCCTGGACGATATTTCAAAGCCGGATAAAAGAAACACAAATGCATGGTCTTTTTAATGTTTTATTACTTGGTGTCATATTACATATGGTTCGCATTTAACTGAGCACTTTTAAAAATCACGTTGCTAAGAATAATTCTTCAAAAATTAATATTTATTGTTACCTCGCCCGTTAACTTTCGTCTACGGTACAAACATTTATTGTAAGTTGTGTTTCAGTGCTTCCTTTATATTAAAAGTGACCAGAAACTATAAACCATCTGAAATGAGAATAGTAACTATGGTTTCAAAAGTTCTCACTTTATCCTGAACCACCTATATCGCCGATATATTAGCGCGCTAATGCCAGTGATACATGTGTTGTCTTTGAGTAAGAATTTCCAGTACGTGAACTTTCTTAGTTTATCGCAGTAGTGTACGTTTCGACGTGCAGTGCCGTTGAATCGTGATCACGGGTTTCAGTTATAATAACAAAACATAACATTTTAAAGAAATCGTGAAATTGTGGCTGTTTTCACATGTGGGAATGTCAGTGGATTGCCTTTTGGAAATGTATTACAAATTAAAGGAAAAATGATGTGAATAGCAATAATACTGTCGTGCAGAAGGTTAGTATGTAGTGGTAAGATATTATTTACATTTAAAAATTTCTTAGTGTTTGATATGCTGCAGCCAACGCAATAACGAGAATTTTTAGAGTCGTTTGCGCCAATCGCATCACGCTATTGTAATTGTAGCATAACTTGTAGGTAGTACTACTGCGTCTCGTTGACTGCGAGATCATTAAAAAGAAACTGTTAGCTCGGACATACAAGAAACAAGGAAGAAATCGGCTTTGTTATATAGGCGGGAATCGCCACAGTATTCGCCGCTGACTGGCTGAGGAATATTTTTATTCAAGTTATGCCCATCGTGTCGTGTCCGTCGCGCTGTGGTGATTCCAATATTACATACACATATAGTCAAGATACGTCCTAAAACAACAATGTGTACCTATATTAAAGTCGCATGGTGTTGACAGTGAGTGGTGTTGCCTATCAAACAATTATTGGATTGCGGCACAGGAACCTGCACACACGCTGGAGTGTCATTCCGAGGGTGGGCGGCATCTGATCAACACGCCCTTGCATCCTGTTGAATAGGCATCAAATGATGAGAGGCCGCGGTGGCCGAATGGTCAGACCATCCGTGTTCGATTCCCGGCGGGGTTGATCTCGGGCATGTGGAAATCATGATACACGATGCCGTTGGTCGGCGAGTTTTCTCGGGGATCTCCCGTTTCCCCCGCCTTGTCATTCCAGCCCAGCTTCACACCCACCTCATGTCACCCCACGCAATCGCTGAAAACCACGATGTTGAGCGCTGACAAATTTCTCTCTCTCTCACTCACTCATTCAAGCGGAGACAAACAGAGGCATTAAATACTTAAGGAAAGAAGAATCGATGTCGTCCTTTCGGCCGACGAGGACCGTTTGTGTAGCCTCGTGGGACATTGGCGAGTAAAGTCGACGGAGAGCTTTAATCGGACTCGTGAGCGAAGAGTGCAATAGGAATTGAGTAACTTTATCGTCTCCAATAGCTTTATCTTGTATGATTTTCTTGTTAGTGTTAGACAACCTAGTCAAAGATTTTGGTATCAAATGTTCTTGTTTCAGACTTAATTGCAGAAAATTATTATACGAGTAATAATTTAGAGATTTACTTTTCTACTTTTAATGAAAACCTCAGTGTGATATGTTGCAGTCGGGATGTTCTGGGTTCAATACCCCTGGCCCTGCTCCTGCCATCCTGGATTCTGTTTTCCGTGGTTTCCCGTAATCACTCCAGGTGAATGCTGGGAAGGTTCCTCGTCATCCAGTTCCTGTCATTGTACCAAGTTGTGTTTAACCGTCTCTAATGACCAGTTGGATATTACTTAGTTTTCTTTCGTATTCAGAGTTTAAAAATCACAATAGTGACCAATGCAAGAACTGATTTTTTTTAAACATAATTTTGTTTATTCGATCTATACTGTCGGCCATCACTGATAGCAGGTAGACTGAAGTTAGGAAACATGTTCACGCAGAAACCTTCTTAGTTTCTGTGTAGCATATTGGCAGCATATCTGCTTGTTGAGAATATGTTGGCAGTAATACACTCTCGGCACATTATCACGTGGCGCTTTTGGCGCAGCGACGTTCGCCTCACACCAAGGAGATTCCCGACAGTTCGAGTCTTGATTTTCTCATGGGTGAATCTTGTCGGACATTGTCGTTGGCGGGCGGATTTTTTCGGGGTGCTTCCGTTTCGTCTTCTTCGCGGGTACTCTCTTTCGCATTCCGTCGCTTTTTCATCGTGTAGCTCCATTTTATGTCATCTTTCAGGGTTTGGCAGACGCAAACGGCCGCCCGGTCAGAAGTCTGCTGTTGAGTTGTGATACTCTCTTCGTACTCTTCATTTATTTATAACGTTATCCGAACAGTTGCAGCTTGTTAGGGCTACGTGGCATTGTCGTTAACCCTTGCAAACGGTAGGATAGCCAACAATCGTTGCGCTGCCGACAGCAACCGAGCTTACTGAAGGCTCTTGGCGTATAAGGTGGCAGTTGTACCGGGGCGAGCGTGGACAGCTGAGCGAGGAGTCCAGGCGTGGCGATCAGCGAGATGTATGCCGACCGTCCCAGAGCTTCCGACCAACGAAACCACGTTCGACGAATTTGAAGGTTTTAGTAGGAAGTTGTTCAAATCAGCCGAATGTCGGGAGCTGAGCTTATAGCTACGACGTAAATTCTCGCCTAGCTAGTTCTCCACTAGCTGACGTAATGGAGAAAGTAGTATGCCGAGTGTGGTCTAAAACTACGTTAAACTGTAATTGATTGTGTTGATCTTTAGTGATTTCTGTACAGTACAGGAGATTATGTGTGTACATTTGAACAATTTAAAATATATATTACCTCATTTTATCTTAATACTTAACAAGATTTATAGATTAGTATTTCTTGGAATGGCATATTATGAAATAAAAAGCGTGGGTGAGAGATTTCGGTTAGCGCTCAGCATCTAGGTGTTCAGCGGTGGTGAGGGGTGACATGAGGTGAGTATGGAGCGGTGCCGGAATGTAAGGGCTGGGGAAACGGGAGATTCCCGAGAAAACCCACCGACAAGCGGCATCTTCCTGCACGATTACCCATGCGGAAATCCGGGGACCCCGTCGGGAATCGAACCCGAATCGCCTTGGTGGGAGGCGAATGGTCTGGCCATTCGGCCACCGCGGCCCCAGGAAGGAAAATAAAATGCCGTTTTAAATAAGTTAACTGTTTGTAGAAAATATAAGAATTTAGGTTAACATTTTTGACGGAGTGGTTATTAAGGAAATGAGAAATTTAGTATTCTCTTAATGACATACCGAATTTTGTATTTTGAGGGGATTTCAATTCAAATTTTGAAAATAAATGTATAGTTAGAAAGGCTGTATCTGTGATGTTAATTTAATTTTTTTTTTTTTTATTTTTAAATATCACGCATTGTTGACTTCCGTAACTTTCTTGGCCACATCAGAGCAGTTCCTGCGCACGGGTGCGCGTGTGTAAATCCGTACCTACTTGAGATAAATATTTCTCCGTTCCAAATAATTCATTCCATGTTCCTCCAGTTTGACGTGCAAAGGGCTTAATTTAGTACGTAACTTCCGTTGCAATATTTCATGAGCGCTATGTCAACGCATTCACACGTGCTTCATTGCCTTCGAGGCGCAGATTTATTCGAGTTTCGCACCGACACGATTTTCGTTTGTACACTGCTCTCCCGATCTCTTCCCCTCCGCACCTTCTCTATATTTCTCTCTCTCTCTCTCTCTCTCTCTCTCTCTCTGTCTGTCCCCCTTTCCCCCACCACCACTACCACCCTGTGACGCTTTTGTGGAGCGTCGTAAATGTTTGCAGTCGTTGCTTCTGCCCCCCCTTTTTTTTTTCTTTTTCAGGGGTTCCGTTCTCGTCGGCCTACTTTTCCCTGTCGCACGTGGGATCGATGGCCGTGAATTATGTAGTGCCTCGCGCAGGGCTCGTGATAGGAAAAAAAACAATAAAAAGTAGCATGTTAACCGCATGTGTCGAAGCGTGGAGACATCTCTGTGAACTCGGTCCATACCTGTGTTCATTAATTCACTGTCTTGTTCGCGACAGGGATTCGCCATCAGGGAGCAATACGAGAGCTCGCCTCGTACGCGACACACGTTGATTTTCTCACTTCATGCTCGTGCTAGTGCTATATAAGCTGAGTAGAATTTGATACGTCGAGAAATCCATTTTGGTTTCTTATGTTTTATTTTTTAATACAATATTCATTACTTCACAAACGGATGACTGAGATTCAAAATAATTTATGACATGAACCGTTAACAAATCGTTGACTTACTTCTAAAACCTCGTAAGTCCATTTCAGCAAATTTTACAGGAGAGCAAAAAGAGAATCTTCGTAGTCATGCTACACCATAGATACGAGGTTTTTTATTTGAGCACAGAAGAAAGCTAATGCACAGTAGATTTAGCAGATTTTAACACTTGAAGCGCCTTGAAAATTAGCACCAAATTCACATGGAATATAAAATTTGGAAAATCTGGGCTTTCGAGGTTCTGTAAGTAAGCCAACGAAGTATTCCACTATTTACTTGGCTTCACAGTGTCATTTAATTATTGTTTGGTCTTCGATTACAAATAATTATTTCAGAGAAAACTATTCTACCGTATTTACGCCAATATTTTTGTCAGAATCTGAACTCTGTCATTATAAATCCGACTCGTGCAGGTAAAGTACATGTCGAGATATTCTGTAAATAGTATGTTAGGTTCGAGTATAGTTCGTTCATTACAGCTTGTAACACTAGGAAAACGGACGTATTAAACGTGCATATTAAAACTCACGTCGTTTATACGTACAGCATAACTGAGAATCGGGCAGTTAGATACCAGCGATATCTGCATGTTTGTGTCAGCTGTGTACCTTCCCAGTATGCAAGGGGTCATAAATGGACTTCTAATGTCAAATTTTTAACATTTAGTGTGTATTTAAAATTGTTTATATACTTTATTTTTGACACATATCAAATTCAGACAGACATAAATAATGAGAGAGAATTATTTTGAAATGAAACTTTACGTAAGTTCATAGACTGTTAAACAGTTACGGATTCGGACGGTATGAGAATAGATCACTTAACATTTTTTTTTTTTGGAAGGGGGAATTGATGAGGCCTAGACAAATTGGAAAACATAATTACGTGCGAAATATAACTCACTCATTGGAAGGTTCATTAGTTTTCTTGTTTTTCTTTGTTCCCTTGCAGGTCATAGTTGTCTTTGGCGCATTCACCTTCAGCCAGGAAACTAAACTGATCAGGGCAATGCCACAAGAGCAAAATTTCGCGAAGTAGTGGGAGATAAGTTAGTTAATGTATTTCTTTTCGTTCACATGTTTGGCACGCCAGGCTAGCGCGTTATACATCGTACCTCACGAAGACATAAATAATTTGTTTTAAGTGGGGCGAAATCAAACGTGTAGTAGCTCTTCACACAAAGCAAGTAGATAATTCGTCCTTCATTATTATAAGTCTTTCAGGCGTTCTGCAGCATTTTAAGTTGATGGAGAAAAAAATTTTTATATGCTAGGTACTTGCTGAAAGTAATGTGTATTAGGAAATATGTGTTTGAGAAGAATTTGTTAAGGGCCCAGTCTACCAGGAGCTTCATGGCACAGAATCTAACGTTAAGGGTGACACTGACACGCTCATAATGTACAACATTACACTACGCGCCAAGCACTGGACCAGCGTGCATGCCTTCTGTCGAATAGTTTTTCTATTATACTATCGCAGTGACCATATAGTTTTTATGTGGTAGATCTGTAGCCACGTTTCGTGGATTGCTATATCTACATTTGGCATACATCTGGCAAATAAATACATTTTGTAGTACGTCTGTCTAAAAATTCAGTTTGGGATAAGTTGTAAGGCTTCGAAACAGTTTGTCTAATGTGCATGGGGTGATAGTGATATTCCACACTCGTAAAATGTGTGTTTTCTTTTCACAGGTTAGCACACACTACAGACACGGGATAGTTTACTTAAAAAATATATATAACGCATGTCTCAACACACTTCAATGCAATTAAAGCGCTTATCAGGCGTCTGCCGTAATTATGGCAAAGAGTCGATGATGTTTCCAATGTGATTTCACGTATGAAGATGCAAGCAGTGATTTTTAAAAATTAATTGGATACGTATCACATCCCTCTGTTGGCGCTAGTGTTATATTATGAAAATATACAGCATGGCGCATATTAAGGACATCGCGTGAATCCTGGACTAAACTGGAGGCGAAAATGTTAGTGGCGACATTTGCCTACCAAATGTGGCAAAATGTTGTACGACGACATTTTACGTGCACCGTGTGGCAATACTGCGCGAAGAAAGTCCCCTCTTGCGTTCCACGCCCAGGCATTATTTTATGTATGTTACGTCGAGTAAACGTAGAATCATGTTCAGACTGCTCAGGATTTAAACCCACACCCATACATAGTATGCACGTCAGAACTGCGTATAAAGATGACACTATTGTTGACACACAGGCCAGTCAAGACCTTATCGCCTCAGACACGGTATCTAGCGCCTGCTGTACAGAGCCCTTAAGATTGCCTTACGTGAGGCTGCCGAGCGGTGTACACAATTTCGACAGATAGGCGTTAACGTGTGTGAATAGCTTACCAAAGAAGATCCTATATTACGTCATAAAGTTATCTGGTTCTCAGAAGAATCTCTCATGGAGTTGCTCTATCGGTGAGAAGACTGCACGCTAGTTCAGTACTTCAGTAACTTGAGCCTAGAGACTTGGATGAGACGGGATGCCCGTGCCATGTCGCCCTTTGCTCTTCTGCACTTCTAGTCTTCGGGCGCGCATAATACGTCCAGCCAGTTGGTGACCTTAGGATTCATTGTTCAAATTTACGTGTTAACTTCGTCGTCGTATTTCGTTTGTATTACGGGCTATGGTGGTCGAGGGTTCGATTCCCGACAGGGTCGGTCCCCGGATTTTCGCATGTGGGAATCTTACACCGGACGATGCCGTTGGTCGGCGGGTTTTCTCGGGTTCTCCCGTTTCCCCCGTCCTTTCATTCCAGCGTTGCTCCATACTCACCTCATGTCATCCCTCACCTGCGCTGAAGACCTCGATGTTAAGCGCTGAGCAAAAGCTCTCTCACTCACTTGTTTGTATTACTTGTCGTAACAAAGTGGGTATAAGTGGTTCGAGATAAAATGAGTGCTTTTGAAATCCTAGTTACTTAATTCCTTACAGATTATTTACAGTTTCCTGCCACTTTTTAACACTAACGAAGCACTCTAATTAACAATAATTACCGTTTCCATCAGTTTACTCCTGAGGACATAAGTATTATTTTTTAATTATTGTTTTAGACACTAGGATATTAAAAATTGATCACTATATTTCGTACCACGTATATAACATCTCGGTAATGACAAGTGACAATCTCGGCAGTACAAAATATGTGTTACAATAGAGCTTCCCATATCGTATGTATAGTGAGTTGTGTGTGTGAATGAGTTCGAAGGCTGTTTACTTAAAAACCTGTCGTGTCCGCTTTTATGTTTTACCCTTTTACGACTCGTTCATCGACATTAAAACGCAGTTTTTTATGGCCTTCGCTTACTGTTTAATGGACCTGTCTGCATGAATATTGTCTGTCGCGTTTGAAATATGCGTCATTTGTACGCACTTCAAACTCCTCGCAGCCCGTACGTATAGGATGGTGCATCTTGGCAATATTGCTGCGTGAAAGAAAGGACTTCAGCAGCGTAGTGACAAATATGTGTCTATCGCAAATTTGTTTGCTGACGTTTTTGAATCGTCGATTTTTGTACATGGAAATGTTCTTAGTGCACATTAGCTTAACTTTTAACCAGTTGAGTTAGACATTTCCCAAAACCAATTAAATTAGCATGAAGCAATGAAGGTTGACCCCCACCAAACCTAGTATATAGAAGCGTACTGGCTATCAGAATTGCTCCGTTTCACGAGGCACCATGCATATTTGAGGCTTCAATTCCAAGTGCAGTCTTCTGATACGTCGGTCAGTCAGTCCGTGGCAGCTTATTGGCCAAACTTTCAGCCGCTGCCTGTCCAACCCAAGGAACCACTCCGTCGAACTTCGAGTGCAAGAAATTTGCAAATCCAACCACTCAAGTCAGAATAATCACAAATGTAGTTATTGTGGCCTCGACAAGCAGTAGTGAGTATGTTTACAGTACTTAATTTAACGTACTTTTTTTCAAAATGTCGTGTCCAGCAATACTGCTCCTGTGCGGTCGGTCATGTTTTCCAGGTAAAACTGTAATGTAGTATTTACAGCAGCTCGTCAGAAGCGACGCGAAGTGCGCGACATAAAATAACATACCAGCCAATCAGCATCAATCCTTGTGTAACGTCAGCGCTACAAAAACCCAGACGCGACGCGAATTCGGAATATAAAATATTGTTATTTTATTCGCGTTGTGGATGCACGCAATAAAGCTTAATAACGGAACATAATTTTGTGCCCAAATGTTGGTGAATTTGGTGAGTTGGTAGTAAATTTTATGCATTTATTTTTCGAGATATTTTTGTTTGTTATTATGAGAAAATCATAATATTTTTTAAGCAAACGTGTAATTATGACGTTATTTTCACATTTGTAAACACCAATGGGTACCGTAAAACGAGGTGAATACGATCACCGTGGGGTGAATAGGATCAAAATTTGAAACTAATTTCTCGCCAACAACGTTTCTTTTTAAAAGTTACGTTCAAATCAAACTATCTATCAACAGATTTAATTTGCCTATCGAGGTAAAAATGTTTCTAAAGCAAGTATTGCACCCATAATTTCGTTCTAAATCTTTTGATGCTATTCACCCCAGCGGTCCTATTCACCTCGTTTTACGGTACTTATAATAAATTACAAATAAATTAAAAAAAATTAAAATACTGTAAACATCTATTGCTGTCGTACTAGAGGTTAGTATGATGTATGGGCAACATGGGATTCCTTTTTTTTTTTTTTTCTAAGCATTTGTCGTGTGGCTGACGAACTGTTGTTCGCAGTATCGAAAATGTTTAGTGTCTCATCGCGGCCTTGTCGTTGCGTCCGTCATGGCATTATAAATCCATCATACTCATTATGCACCTGCACCCGGCAACATTATTTCTGTGTACAAGTAATTTATTTCTCATAGCTTGTGCATTTGTAATGCTGCCACTGCGTTCCCAAGCTGCGATTGCGTAGAGATTTTTCGTCTTAAAAATGGGAAGGTACGTTTCGGGTCAGTGAGGGCTTCGTCGTGTAAATTTTCTCTGCATTACTCGTGTATCGTTTTATTATTATTCGTTACTTTTTTTTTCCTATTTCCGTATCAACGTTTAAAGTTTATTTTGAACTGAAATTTTTTGTCTTTGTAGCTGTGGTAATCTTCTTGCCCTGCAATTTTAAAATCTATGATGACAGAATAAAACTACGTGGTATTTAATATCAGCGGATGACGGAATGTTCTTGGCTGTGATTTGAAAGTATGTTTTATTTATCGCCTTATGTTGACTTCAGAATAAATTTCGCTTTATGGTTAGTGATTTTTTTTTATTATTCGGCTTATATTCATATTTGAAAAGTATTTTGTTAGTTGCTTTCATTGTTTTTTTTTTCCTTCATACTTTGTGTGATGTCGTAATAAATTAATTTAAATAATGTCAATTTTTAAGTGGAATTTTCGTTGTTTGTTCTCTTGAATAGAGAAAATAATTTCCTGTTCAAACTTATACTGTAACATGTTGTAGGTGTACGGATATCAGTTAACATAGCATGGATCAAATGCATGGGCTTACCCAGAACTTTGGTTTGGGGAGAGCACAACACCTAATAAATAACAAATTCTGCAAACTACAGGTAGGTGGATCTCGGAGAAGCTCGTATACATTGCAGTATACAGGTAGTACGTTCAAAAACATGTGAATGAACGTTTGCAATAACCTCTCAACACGCATGTAGTATAGGGCCTACATACCCCAAGTGCCAGCCCCACCGCTCACTGATGTACACAGAGAAAAAGGTTTGCTACTATATTGCGAAACAAAAATATATTTAATCCGACAAATTGTTTGTTGCCTGAACAATGTGTGAAAAGCGTAACCAATTGGTTTGTTGGCCTATAACAAAATATGTAACGAGACTAAACCCTCCTGTTAAAGTAACAAAATTATCCAGGCAACCATATATTTGGTTGATTCAACGTTTACAAGGTTGTTTCGCCATATACGAACATATATACGGTTGACTCAACCAAACAGTTTCCTCTGTGTAGTTGGTTGTCTGGGCGGCCCTGCGTCACGGCGTGTGTCGACAGCTAGACTGACCCGACTTTGCTGCGACGCGAGCTGTTAATGAGAGGCTAACCAGGAGCATTGGAGCGAGGGATGTAGGAGCTAAGGGTAGGAAGAGGGTTGGTGGCCGCATGCTAATTAAATTCGCTGATCACACTGCTTGGCCCGACCGCCCGCTAATACCGGACGTGGCCTGGCAGTTGCCAGTCGGCGGAATCTCTTTGACTTAACATGCCCGTGACTAATTACCTAGGGAACGTTCGTGGTCCTGTGAAGAAGAGTGGGGGAAGTAGAGTCGCAGTGCAGCTTCGAGAGGGGCGGTAACCGAGAGACGATTAGTAGTTGTCTCGAGTTACCACACGGTCGGCTTTGATGACGTGCTGGACCGCTTCTGTGGTAAGCAGGAAGAATAAGGCGTGCTCTCGTCAAGACGGAACCCACTTACTCTGGCCGACTGGTGAAGGGTTGAGGGTGTGCGAGGCGGAAGTCAGGAGTGCCCACAAGGAAAATCCCCCTCCATCTTTGTTACGGCGCAGAGTGCGTCATTTTAATTTCAGTTGTGGAATGGGGCGGTATTTAAAGAAACTAGAAAAGTATTTCGGAAGTTAGTATCACATTATGAGGCATCAGCACAGGACAGTAACGTTTTCTACTGATATTGTATTCCGTATCTTGTAATTTGAAAATACTTTTTTTGGTGGCAGCAAAAAAAAAGAGGGGCAAAAAAAAAAAAAAAGAGGAGCGGTTGCATCATAATGTTTGAGGGGGAGGGGGGAGTAATAGTGATGGGGTGGGTATGTGGCACCTCGGGGGAGGGGAGGGTGCAAACCCTGCGAAAGTCGATGAGGCGTTACGAGCGATGCCGGCCGGCACATGTATTGTGATATCGCCTCTACGGCCAAAGTCGTAAACGCGCGCACAATGTTCCCGCCGCAACGTTTTTACTGTGGGACTTATTGAACCCATCACTGTTGCCAAGTCCAGTGTGATTGCAGACCTCAGTCGCTAACGAATTTGGTTCATATACTTTGTGATACAACCGTCTAAAGAAGCCAGTATTTGCCATGTTTGAGGGCTTCAAAATAATGTTTCCAATGTGTAGTGTCTTTAAAGTCGTATTCCCAAGTAGTCTGAAGTGGGTTTTCTTTTCGTAGATAATAGAAATAACAGCACTGCGGTGTGATGATCCAGATGATGTAAGTAACTGTTGTAATTTGTCAATGAATTTGTCTCCTCCCTTTAATTGTTCGCATTGAAACAATATATGGTTTATGTGGTGAATTATGGTTGTCGCGGCCTTGTGAGATGTACGACTTGCAGTTGCCAACATATCCTGTGTACTACCGGCGACAGGCCCTATACAAGTACGTGACGAATGAGATCGTGTGCTCCTGTTCGGAGCGTTGTCGAGGACTTGCGTGCAGTTCTTGACGTATTGCATAGACGAGTATTAATGTACACTTCCACGCGGTAATTTGACAGGTTCATCTGTTAGACGAGTAGCTACGGATTAGCCGTGTATAATCCTTGTCAAAATGACACAACGAGCTTATACATTGGGACGATAACGTTGCTGAAAATTGTTCTCCGCTCGGAAACGATTTAAATAGATGCTTTGAATGCTGTTGTAATTCAGTTTTTTTTACAAAACATATACTCCTCAAAAGTAAATATAATGTTATACATAGTAAGAAATGCAGGTATTTCATTAAATTTACCGTGCATTTTTATGTTTGACGCCATTTTTGTGCAGGTTATTTAAAAGTTAGTTGGCTTCCATTCTGCAACCTACTAAGTGTTTTGATATTTGTGAAGTATGCATCCGTAAATTAATAATAACGAAGAATTTGCTTTATCGTTCATTGCGAATTGATCTTAATTTCGCAAAGATTTTTTTCTTTGTGTTGACAAGTAAGAGAATGGAATCGTTGTGACAATTTTTTATGCAAATTAAAGTCTCCAAATGTTTGTTTACGATAGCAAACCATTTCGTGTTAATTTCATTCAAGAAGTATGTAAAGAAAATATAATTGTGGAACATATAACATTTTTCTCTCCATGGCAACTGTTTTGATTCTATAACTCTGGGCCTTAGTGTTTTACGGAACCCAGTCGTGTTTGCCTTGTACAGTTTTACAGCAAATTTTTTCCCCTTAAAATTTATGCTATCTGCAACTAGAGTAATAAATGAAGCAAAGCATTACTGCGGGGATAATATTTTTATAGTTTTATTTTGTGTGTGAGATAGCGTGTGAAATATAAATGTGCATGGTAGAATTGATGGGAATTTTGTGAACGTTGCCGTTTGTAAGAACTGTACGTAAGTGATGTCAGCGAACCTCACATTTGAAGGGTACTGATTTTGCCAATGGCTGGCGATAGCAATGGTAAGGATTTAAATGTTAAATTACATTAAGTGGGACTTCATTACCGGTCGAGTCTATATATGACACTAAAGATTTTTGTTTATATTGACTCTGCCCAAATTGCAATAGGATATTTTTGTCTTTTCTTAAATACCCTATTAACTGTGAACAAATGAAGATGATCTTCATAAACATTCTCCTAACAAGGCCACAAACTATTCACAGATAAGAGAAGGATAAGGGTCCGTGCTCTCATAAACAGCTCTCGGAACACTTTGTACATTCATGGACGAATTTTGCTTGTCTCGCTACTATGCAACGTTTGTGAATTCGACAAGGTCGATAAAATGGCGGATGTTCATGTGGAGATTTTTTTCTCCGGGAATGCTTATCAATATTAAAAATAAAACATTCTTCCTACGATACATAGGAAAGTAATTGCAGAGTTGATATTCAAAATTGGACTAAGCGCCATAAACCTACTTCCGAGGAAAAGCAGAAAAACGTAGAAAACACATACACTCACATATTTAATTGGAATAACGTAGTTTAATTGTGAGAATAGATCATTCTGACATTGTTGGCAAACATATACAGACCTTCAAAATTAAACAAAACAGCATCGGAATACAATGTACATAGGCAGTGCCACTTATTTATTTGTTAATATCATTAATCACGGCACTTGTCACTAACCACAGCACTTAGGCCTATTCCCTTTTAAGTATCATTATACACGGCACTTATTTCGTTTTGAATATCATTATCCATGACACTTATTCCCTTTTGGATATCACTATCACTAGACATGGTACTTATTGCATGTTGGAGGGAATCCAATAACATTAATGTTGTTGACTTACCTCTCTTCTTAAAGAGGCCGTTTTGATGGAATAATCGTGCAAATATGGATTCTGGCACTTAGTCCCTTTTCATTTTCAACTCTTCAATTGTTACGATGTAACTGAAGAAAAAAGAAACAAAACCTACAAATAAAGTTATTACATTTGGAAGTACCGTACTTTGATGTCGAGGAACAAGGTTATCTGTCGACTATAGACCATCTTGTCTATCTTTGAGAGCAGGTAGTGATCCGGGGGTCGGACTTCTCGCAAATTTGAGAGAGCTTGCGACACTCAAAAAACACGCAAATTGTTGAAGAATGTCGTTTCCTTCCAGTGTGTAGAATGTGGCCATCATTTTCCTTGTAACTGTGACTATGAATACCATCCTAAGTAATTTAATGCCTAAACGATATTAAAAACACCTACTCATATTTTTCCTTTACATCTTCGTTCCTTTAGCATATTTTCATCTCCTCGACGTGCAAAATGTGGTATTCGACGGAGAGCGTTATCTCGGAAGGTGACTGAACCCTACCTAATATAAATTAACATGTAAATAAATCACTATCCTTGGTCTCGCCAGGACTACTGAGCAGGCAGCGCCCTTAAAGTTCGTATGAATTTTTACTAAGCCCTTAAACATGCGATTTGTCATTCGTGAGCGTAATATTTTTAAGTTAATTAATTGGTGTGGAAGTACACATTGCCTAGGTTCTTGGCTGTCTCGTAATCCATAACAGCTTCACTCCAAGGGAAAAGCTATAAATAACGCACTAATAAAGACCTCCCGTGTGTCTCACGTCTAGAACTGCGGTGTGTGTGTGCCGTTAGTGTAATTCATCCCGACGTGGTAGCTGCCGTATATTCTCCAGTACAACCGTCACTCATAATGAGCTGTGTATTTCACTTGGAATATATGACGCGATTGTTGTTGGGCTGGGTTTCCAGCAGTAAGGCTACTTCGTAGTCTGCCCTGGGATGTAACGTACCCTGTCTGCGGCGAGTTGAGATGTTGGCAGTTCTGCTAACTTAATACATCATGAGTGGAGTTCAGTACTGTGTAATCAGTAACACTAGTATACATCTATTTCCTGCAGAGTGAAATATCGCCTACTTTCACATGTTATCAACAAAACGTAATAATATTGACATAAAAAAAACGCGTCTTGTGAACGCAAATTTAGGGAATACGTTGTAAATTTGGCAGTTCTGGTGAGTTAATGCTGTTTCACTTCTGAAACGCGTTTGTGTTCTTTTTTTCTTAAATGTGCTACGCTTGCTTGTTAGAACGTGAAACAGCTGTGTAAGTTCAAACCGAAAGAAATATAAAACACTGCCAAATTGCCAGTGCTGCAAATTGTACCGAGTCTTCACAATTTGTGTCAAAAAGGGCACGCGACGGAACCTATTTGTGCTTCTTCCTACTATTATTTTTTTTTATTTTAATTCTTAACTAAACGAATCCTTATTCTTACTTTCTTTTATTATGAAATGTTTATTTAAACTTTTTACGTTACAAAACTGTGATGGTTTTCTGTTTCGTATTCTTAAAGATTCACTGTTGACTACTTTTCTGTTACGTTCAGTTATGAAGTTGGTGTCAGCTTTTGGATAGTCTAATGTAGGTCTTCGGCATAACGGATCGTTTCAGTCTTCATATTAATCCTGGAAATATGGAAACGTATTTTGCAACATGGCTTTAGAAGCCAAACTTATGGGGAATTAATTAGTTGACTGCCGTTTTTTACTATAAAATCGTATTCTAACGTAATTGTAAATTAATTTCTGCTTATATACGTACAGTCAAATTAAATATATAATTGTGCAGTTTTCAAGTAGACGATTACTTACCTTCTGCAACACACAAATACTGAAATAGATCATCGCTCGTATAAGAAGAGTATTAATACAAATTAATTCAGAACGATTATAAGCCTATCTTTTCCCGTCTTAAAATGGGATTTTGATTATGAATACATTCGCCACTAGTGTGTTTTAGGCGTTATATGAATTATTAATAATGTTTGTTTACTTGAACTTTATGGCTTGCTATTTCATTGTGCTCGTAGGTTACCAAATGAAGCGACAATATTTTGAAAGCACGGATTATTTGACTGACATTATATGCTTTTAAAAGCTAGGTCAAATCACATAACACATTAAATCTGCGTAATGGTGACGACCTATGCATATATTTACTTCGTTAATGAATGGAGAGGATACGGGCAAGGTAATATAAGGTGACATAATAAGTGGATGGTTAGTATGTCATCGCCAATAGACTTCCTCTCTGAGCTGCTGTGTTAAATATACTTATCGCAGCAAAAGTTCTTATATATCAAAACGTACTTAGCATATAAGAGAGACTGTTTAAATACTATGGTGTAGTGTACTTGAAAACGAAAGTCAATCACTTTGTGTGTTTCACAGTTATTCCAAATCCAGTGGAGTTGAATGTAATAACCATTAGATGTATAACTTCAAAATTATGAATAAAAATAATTGCTAAAATACTAATATTGGGATACATTTTATAAATTGTTTGGTTGAGACCTTTAATTTCATCATCCTCGCATTTTGGAGGACCCAAGTTCGATCCCTTACTCCGGCTCTCCTGATTCCGGGTTTCAGGTGTTTTCCGAAATCACTCCAAGTGAATGTTGGGATGGTTTCTTAGAACAGGCCCTGGCCGACTCCTAACATCTCTCTCCTCGTGTTCTCTTCCAAGGCCTCGAGTTGTTCGAGGGCACGTAAATATAAAGTACGGCTTTGCGCTTCTTGTTTCTTAAAATTGAAGGTAGTTTTTTATCTTAATTATACTTGTATAGTAAACTACTCAACAAATTTGAACTAACTGTGAATTAGTAGTGCAAAATTAATCTTCAGCAATCCGTATGAAACGTAATACAATATTTTCTACTTTCTTTATTGTTATAGCATGGCAGTACGTAATTTTGAATTATAATACTGGCACACAAAACTATAATTTCTTATTTTGTTACTGAAGCTATCTTAAATTTCGAAATTCGACTTCAGCTATGTTTCTGAATTTAAAAAAAATGGCAATAAGCAATGAATGATTTTTTAAAAATATTTATTCTAACGTAATATTATTCTAAAATCTCGACGCATATTAATAACAATGCAAATATGTGAATGTAAATCGCGATAAAACATTTTAACAACTTTGTATGTTGTATTTCACAATTGATGGTTACTTTTTGTATAGAGATGTTCCGTGCGAATTTTGTGGTATGTATTTCGGTCACGTACGCTCGCTAGGTATCATTTTTCCATTAGCAAGGAGTGCATCAAAATGGCGACCTCTGTCGCGCGACATCATGTAAATATTATGCCTGTGCACCATTACAAAGAATGGTTTGTTCGATTTTTGTGCTGCTGTTGAGTAAAATGTCTAAAATATTCCCTCTGTATTTTATTTTTCATTTTATTTACCAATTTTGTTCTTGTGCATTTTCTTATTAACATGTTTACTGCCTCGCAGTATATAACACTTTGCTAAGTATGAAAAAAATAGATCTCCTGCGTTTGAAATCTCAGTAAAGATATAATGTTGCTGGTTACCGTTATTTGAAACGCAATGTGATGAAAATAACTGTCGGGGAGTTAGTAAGCTGAAAGTTAAATTAAAACAATATTTTCACATACCATTGTTTTTAGTTGCTTGTCCTGTATATTAAAATTATTGTGGTTGTACATTAATTAATCTGCACAGTAATAAATCTTTTCTGTATAGAATAACGTACAGAAGTCGTTCATTCACCCAAATTATTTTTTATTGAAAAGGAACTTAAGACATTTTTGGGTGGATTAAGCGGTAAATGAGACAGGCGTTTGTTGTCGTGAAATATAATTTTTTATTGATTTGAGTCTTCTTGTAAAAATATTTATTTTACAGTTTTCTTTGCATTTATAAAACAAATTATTGTAATTATTTTAAAATGTTTCTTAAAAAAAACTTTGCTTTTAATTAATTCAGCAGTTTTTATAGAAATACAAATTGACTTAAACGTAACCTCCAATTGTTTTAGTGTGTAGTCCTTCATGATAAGATAATCTGGTGCACACATTACTGTTGAAATAATATATGTAACCTGTTTTGCCTGCTTACTAAAATAAATACATAAACGCTTTGCTTTTCTTAATTGCGGACTGTTCATTGTTTTATGAATTCTTCGTACAGCAATTGCTAGTTTTTAATAGTGAAATGTGTTTTTGTTTCAGGTAAGCTGTACAACGTGACTGGTGGCGGTGAGTTATTATTTTTCTTTTAGCTCGTAAGTAAACTAATCGCATATTTTATGTTAGGATAAAAAAAGTCTCATCGAATATGTGTAGGTTTTATTTGAAGCCACCGAAGTTATAACGCGTGTGTCCAGCTGTTTACAAGAATAATTATTTTCGAATTTTTTTATCCTTTCTGTATTAAAATTTTGCCATGTCGTTTTGTTGACTCGGAGATTTAGTAACCGTTGCATGTATGTGTCTTGTGTGCTTTGAACACAGGTTTCGTATCCGTGTGTACCAATATCTGCATTGAGTGGAATGTTTACAACTGCTTGATGTGCGATCATTCAAAGTAAGAAATTGCAGAAACTGCCCGAAATTAGTGTAAAGTGTGTTTGGTATTACGATTTACGCCAGTCGGCATATGCACAGTCGTTATTATGAAATTCCTATTTGGTTGTTAGAGTTGACGAAAGTCGGCACAGAATGCCACGATACATAAAAACAACACCATGACAAAAATTTTAATGTTTTAGAAATAAATAATACTGACATAACCAAATACGAAGCACAAATTGCCAAAATTCCGCCAAACTATTCTATATCAGCTAGTCCGTGTCTCGGTTCATGGTACATAACAACATGAAGTGGAGGGAGAGAGCTCTATGGATTCTACTTGAAGGAAAATCCTCGCTACGAGTGCCGCGTTGTCATAGACACGTCGTAGTGCCAACACTATCAGCAGATGGCTGTGATTCCTAAAAGAAGACCTCTCCTGGTGCGTTGTTTATCCTCTGCGACCAATAAAAATTGGAAGCAATATGTACGGCATTGGTACGGAAAGCAAAAATAACACCGCCTTCAATAGCGGGGTACTCAATTGCCACACAGTGTTTTCGCAGAATTATTATTATTATTTTTTTGGAAGATGAGCTGGTAATTTTATTAGTGGAAAGTATGGCGTAAAATCCAACAAAATCTTCTTCGTTCTGTTTTGCGAATCAGGCAGTTTATATTCCTGACAAACCACCTGAAAATTCTATTACGAAGAGGGGCAGAAACATGTTTCCGTTAGGTAAACTTGCTGTATTTTAAAAAACAATGTACCGTAGTTTGAAGTGTGTGTTCTTTTATGAGGATTTTCCGCATACAATGAATACACTTGACGTACCACATACAGCACCGTCCATATGCCAGGCGAGGACTTTCAAGTCGTGTCGAAGGTGGAAAATCCTTGACTGTTGGCTCTGTTCGGAAATTCTCGGTAAATGTCCTTCGGGTGATGTCTTGAAAGTTTTCAGTATCACACAATTTTGAACGCATTTCAAACAAGTTTTTAGATGGTAAATGCAACTTTTTCTGTAACCGTGCCGAAAAATATTTTTTTAAAACAAACATTTTATGATAAATAAATATTTCTATCCCGTTTCACATTAAACTCAAATTATGTTTTTTTATGCATTTAAATACGATACGTGTATTAGTTTAATGTAATGTTTTCGTTTTCTTTTGTGGAACTTAACACTCAAGCTAAGGGGGGAAACTCAATTAAGAGCATGCAGGAAGTCTATGACAATCAACTATTTATTTATTTCTGTTACAATTTATGCCAAAGGCAATTGGGTTACTTTAAACAGTAATTTATTTCAATATCAAATGACTATCATACAACAATAAATATGGAAGAGTTAAAGGAAATCCCGAATAAGAGGTGTATTCACTTACCACTGAATTACTTGTAAAGCTCGGAGCACGATTTCAGAACAAATGGAAAGCAGCACCCACACTGGCCCCTCTAACACCTTGCCGCCTGTCTGTCGTCGTCGCCGACCACGCCCCTCGCAGTTTTGCCCCTTCCGCTCGGAGGACTGTCGTCTTCAGGTGGCGTCGTTTACAGGAATCCTCCTTCAATTTTTTTTCCTGACCTACCCTAACTACTGTGTTTTGTTGGAGGCCCGGGGAAGGAGAGGAACTAAGTGCGTCTCAGGGCTGAGCCCCATACGCCTACAAGGGGAAGTTTCATACAGAGGAGGCATGCATCGCGGCAGAGAGGGATTGGGCAGACATGGCCGCAATTGGGGCCATGTCTACCTCCCTAAGTGTACCTATAGCTAAGCCATACTCTAAGAAGAGAGAGGGAAAAACCGGCATAATACCGTAAAAACCCTCTCGACAGAATAGGAGTGTAACCACTCAGAAGTTACATGCATTAAAAATAAAAATGGCACTGGAAAAGTATGAAGGTCCAGGTTGTTAGTAGAGTTGTGAAATAAGAGTGGGGCAGGGATGGGGGGGGACTGAATCCCTCCTCCATTCTGCCTCGCTTTTGTAGTAGGCGACGTGCTGACGTCACTCGCTATGCCCACAGCGGCATAGCTAGCTCAGCCATCGTGTATCACACTTATGTTAGACCCAAGGGGTAGTGCTTGAGTCATAACAGTATTACATGTCAATGTGTTGCAAAATTTACTTTGTTTGCAAGTACAATTGTGAGTACTATCTTGCAAACTCTTTTTCAAGGAAATTCTTTGTGAGAAATGCACCACATGTTATCACGTTATCATAAAATTATTTCTTTGAAATTAAAATAGGTTTGTACTCTTGTTTTACATTTAATTTCGCAGTACTGATGTAAGCAGTTCAGTTTAAAGTAAGCACTGCCCGACACTTATAATAATTAATAAAAGTGTATTTATTGGGACTATAGAGATAACTTTTGAAAGCTATAAAATGCTTACACTGGTTTTTAGTTACATTTTAAAATATTCAAGATGGAGGCATAATGGCTAACAGAAAATTGTAACCATTGCTCAGCTTATTCTGAACAGCCTATACGCAGCTAGTTTTCCTGTCAGTTCGCTTCATAATTTTAAGTCACTAATTTTAATTTTGAACTAAAAATAGTAATTTTGAGTGTTTTGAATGACATTGTAGTTACAGGATAAGCCAGAACATCTACCCAATTTCCTAATATATATTTCGCACAAACGGTAACCGTAATAAACCTGTAATTACGTCGCAAGAATGGGAAACACATCAAGTTGTTTTTAAAATTATATCCTCAAGCTTAAACTTTTAAGTGAATGTGTTCATAGCCCACTAAAACTATTTTGAGTACTTCTTTCCTACGGCATTCCATAACCCTAAAATTGCTGCACAATCCTAGTTTCAAGTTGGGTATTTCTCTTTGGTCCGTCCTGTACATTACATGTAAGCGTGTACATATTCGCTGTGATACTCGTAAAACAGCATGGTATGTCAGTGTTGGAGAGCTGGTGTTTTGAGTGGGCCGCGGTTTAGGGAATAATTTGGGGAATTCGTTATTCATGGCGTAATTTTACTATGTTCAACTGATATCCGTGAGGCGAGCTTTATTGTTGCATGAAAATTTAAAGCAAAAGTGCACGCAATACGACTAGCTCACGCACGCACAGATTTGTGTAGGTATGTTTGTGTTTTAATCTCTGAACTGCACCGTACATTTGCGCCGTCAACACAATAACAAGGCAGTGTCGAAAACGAGTACGAGACAATTTTACCCGCGAAATTGTCAGTATAACGTGAAATGAAAATAGGTCCGTTAATCATTATAATTTTAGAAAATAAATTGAGTACACCTCATGTACTGTGAAATATTTAAAGGGTATTTTAATGTGGTTTTTAATATGATATTTTTCCCAGCAAATATTATTGTCACCGGATTGTAAATTCGATAACCTAGACTTTTTTTACTATAGCTAAAGTGGGCACTTTCGTACATAGACTTGAATAATAATAGTAATAGTGGTGATAATAATAGTATCATATGTTAACTTTTGAGTAGGGTGAATTCTGTACGCTGAGATTAAAACTTAAATCTAGGCCTTTATTAGGAAGTATATGAAAAATACTAATTGGCTGAATTGGAAGATTATAATTTCCAGAGCTTTAAAAGTGCTTTCTTTACTGTGACTAGACTATGCTATCAAAATCGTTTCCGCCCACGTAGTCGGTCATTCTGTTATTTTAAGTATCATTTTAAACCTGTTATTACGTTTGCCTTATAAATGTTTGTGTTTTAGTTTTCAAGATAAAATTGAACAAAATAAACGCTGCATAAAATATACAAAAAATTATTTGAGTGAGTGTTAAGTGCTGGAGAGTTAGTGCAGAAGTAATGCCCGCTGCCCACAACGATCACCGTTGGCGCTACATCTGCACCACGAAACACGCTAGACTTGATCCGTTGAGGCGTTCACTAAGAGTTACTCGGTTAGGCAGGATAGAATCAAATTCAACTGAAACTGACTCGGGTGATGTTTGCTTGCGTCCACAACCTAGCTTTCATCTGGTGTTTGATAAACCTGATCACGTGACCGAGAAAACTTGACTCTGTTCAACTC